>JAJEOU010000197.1:0-169987 GCA_021534815.1 Acrocephalus arundinaceus | reverse complement strand
AGACACACCTGTATGGGGAAGGATGGTGACCAGAGCCCCCAGGGCAGCACAGACACACCTGACAGGGGAAGGATGCCACCTGTCCCCAGGGCAGCACAGACACACCTGACAGGGGAAGGATGCTCACCTGTCCCCAGGATCTCCATGGCAAGAGTCCAACCACAGCAGCAGCGTTTGCCAGTCCAGGCAGGCAGAACACAGCAGCAACCAAAATCTCCCCACCGAGGACAGCATGGATCAACTTCCCAGGATGGGAAGGGCTGCTGGAAAGGGCAGGACGGGGCTGCACTGGGACAGAAGCAGAGCAGGAACCCAGCAGGCTGTTACAGCCCTGCAGCACAGCCAGACAAGTGCTCCAGGCTGCAATCACCACCATTTACAGCCCTGAAAACTCACCATCCTACCCACCACAGCAGCTGCAGCAGAGATTCAAGTCCGCCCTGCAATGGCCAGAGACGAGAACAACTTCAGGGCATTTCTCCCCCAAGAAAACACAAATGAAATATTGAAACAACAGCTGAGCATTGAAAAATCACCCCAACAAATCACCTCGCCTGTCCAGAGCAGCCCAAGGGCTTCTTTTACAGCTCCCCAGGCCTGGCCAAAGCCCCAGGGGCACAGGAACAACCAATTCTCAGAGTAGCTACAGAAGCACCAACAGATTCCATCCATGTTCTGCAGACAACAAATCTGTTTAACTACTGTGCACTTGCATTGATGGTGTGGGAGGGTCAATTCAGCTTCCGTGGATGCTGAAACACAAAACATAAAAAGAAAATTAATCTTTCCCACAAAACTAAAAGAAAGAAAACTCATTAAAAATTACGCCATTCCTCAGAAAATGCCTTTTTCATTTTGAACTTAGCGCCCTAGAATTTAAACAAACATTAAAAACAGAAAACACACGAGATGGACAAGAGCATCTGATCATGGACAAACCTTCAGACTCACATGGTTCCGGAAAATGATTTATCCAAGCCTTTTTGCCTCATCCCGAGCCCTTCCTCACCCTTAGGAATCTCGGTGGCTGCCCTGGGATCTCTCCTTGCATCCCCTCGGGCAGTGACCCGGGTGTGGCAGCAGGAGGAACAACGACCTTATTTTCCTGTTAATGTGGAGACAGAACAGAGGTAAAAGGACACATTTGAAAAACAATGAGCTCATCACTCGCTCGGCTTTAGCAACAAGTCCACTAATGTTTACAGCACTGAACATTATTTTAACTAAAAAATATTTTCAACTAAAGTGCCTTGATGGCATCGATAGCATCATGCTCAAGGTTCACCTTGTCAGCCACCAACAGTCACAGCAGAGCTCAGAACATCTGGGAAACTCGCATGGCCACTCACCTCGAAAAACTGCCCCAAAAATATCACTTCACCCAAAAGGGGGATTGCAGGAACAAGCAGGCATGTCTCCCACCTTGCTGAGATAATTTTGTGAGTTTGTACTTCTTAAACTACATCTCCAAATCACACCAAAACCTTTCCTTTATTTCCATTATGCCATTATTAGCAGAAAAACTGGAATTATTTTTGAGGCTTGTATCTGATTGGGTTGACATTTTCCTTGGAAGAGCCTCACAAAGAACCTAAAATCCATCTCCAAATCACACCAAAAACTTAGCTTAATTTCCATGAGGTCAATAATACAATAAAACTTATTTTTGAAGCTTGTACCTGATTTGTTTGACGTTTTCCTCTGAAGAGCTCAGCAAAGAAAAGCTCTGCTCTGCCTCTCCCAAGTGCTTCCTGACACAACTTCAGTTTCTTCCCTGTGGATGACAAGAGAAATTCCAATTTAAACAGCTAAAGATGAATTTCTGATGGAAAACCTTGAAAAACTGCCCCAAAAAAACCACCTCACCCCAAAGTGGGATTGGAGGAACAAGCAGTCATTTCTTCCACCTTGCAGAGATAATTTTGTGCAGTTTGTACTTCTTAAACTGCATCTCTAAATCACACCAAAACCTCACCTTTAATTCCATCAGGTCAATATTAGAGAAAATCTTATTTTTGAATTAATTTTGAGGCTTGTACCTGATTTGTTTGACGTTTTCCTCTGAAGAGCTCAGCAAAGAAAAGCTCTGCTCTGCCTCTCCCAAGTGCTCCTGACACAACTTCAGTTTCTTCCCTGTCTGGCCCCTAAACATGGAAAGGCCAAGCCCTGTTTCACTAATGAGCACAGACCTGGTGCAGACAACACTGATGATCCTGGGTATTTCACTGCTGAGGGGACACAGACACAACATTTGATTTAAACCTTCACACAAGTTACAGCAAACTCACAGCTGCCCAAGCATTTACAGCTCTGATGCTGAAGATCACGGACCCATTCTGGCTGAACTGTATTCACAGTCCAACTGCAGCAACCCTGCTCTGCATCACACTCTGAAATGGCCTGGAAGGAACTGGGTGAGAGAGCCTGGAAACCATGGAACACCACTGAGACTGTCATGCCAACACCTCTCCCAGACATACAGCTTGAGCAAGTATTCCGACCAAAGCACATCCTAAAGGAGCTGCTTTCCTAAGGAAACCCCACCACGGGCAATGCCAGACCACAGCACGGGGCACCTGGGAGTCCCCAGCTACTAAGGGAGCTGGAACAAAAAAAAAAAAATCCCAGCAATAAAAACTAGGGATGGGCTTTGGTAGGGATTTCTCATTTTCCTGGAAAAATTCTACAAGAAAATTGTTTTGGCAGCATGGATCTGGGAGAAATCCTGCGCCGTTTGTAATTTTAGCAGGCAGAAGCCCAGTCCCAGCCACGGACTCCTGGACAAAAACAGTGGCCCTTTTCCATGGCAAACAAAACTCACCATCTCAGGTTCCTGATATCAGTTTGTAGGAGGTCTTTGGCACTCCAACTGCAGCCAGAGTCTCGGGTTGGGGCAGCTTCTGTCTGGGAGAAATCCAGCTCCTTTCATACCTGCCGCACAGATCAACCTGACAGGGGAAGGATGGTGACCAGAGCCCCCCAGGGCAGCACAGACACACCTGACAGGGGAAGGATGGTGACCAGAGCCCCCCAGGGCAGCACAGACACACCTGACAGGGGAAGGATGGTGACCAGAGCCCCCCAGGGCAGCACAGACACACCTGACAGGGGAAGGATGGTGACCAGAGCCCCCCAGGGCAGCACAGACACACCTGTATGGGGAGGATGGTGACCAGAGCCCCCCAGGGCAGCACAGACACACCTGACAGGGGAAGGATGGTGACCAGAGCCCCCCAGGGCAGCACAGACACACCTGACAGGGGAAGGATGGTGACCAGAGCCCCCCAGGGCAGCACAGACACACCTGACAGGGGAAGGATGGTGACCAGAGCCCCCCAGGGCAGCACAGACCACCTGAGGGGAGGGATGGGACCAGAGCCCCCAGGGCAGCACAGACACACCTGTAATGGGAAGGATGGTGACCAGAGCCCAACCAGGGCAGGCACAGGACACACCTGACAGGGGGAAGGGATGGTGACCAGAGCCCCCAGGGCAGCACAGCCCCTGACAGGGAAGGATGGTGACCAGAGCCCCCCAGGGCAGCACAGACACACCTGACAGGGGAGGATGGTGACCAGAGCCCCCAGGGCAGCACAGACACCCTGATGGGGAAGGATGGTGACAGAGCCCCCAGGGCAGCACAGAACACCTGTATGGGGAGGATGGTGACCAAGGCCCCAGGGCAGCACAGACACACCTGCAGGGGAAGGATGGTGACCAGGCCCCAGGGCGCAGCCCCTGGGGGGGGATGGTGACAGAGCCCCCAGGGCAGCACGACACACCTGCAGGGGAGGATGGTGACAGAGCCCCCAGGGCAGCACAGACACACCTGATGGGGAAGGATGGTGACCAGAGCCCCCCAGGGCAGCACAGACACACCTGTATGGGGAAGGATGGTAGAGCCCCCAGGCAGCACAGACCACTAGGGGAGGATGGACCAGAGCCCCAGGGACACAGACACACCTGACAGGGGAAGGATGGTGACCAGAGCCCCCCAGGGCAGCACAGACACACCTGAGGGGAAGGATGGTGAACCAGAGCCCCCAGGGCAGCACAGACACACCTGACAGGGGAAGGATGGTGACCAGAGCCCCCCAGGGCAGCACAGACACACCTGACAGGGGAAGGATGGTGACCAGAGCCCCCCAGGGCAGCACAGACACACCTGTATGGGGAAGGATGGTGACCAGAGCCCCCAGGGCAGCACAGACACACCTGGGGAAGGATGGTGACCAGAGCCCCAGGGCAGACAGACAATGACAGGGGGTGGTGACCCCAGAGCCCCCCAGGGCAGCACAGACACACCTGTAGGGGAAGATGGTGACCAGAGCCCCCCAGGGCAGCACAGACACACCTGACAGGGGGGATGGTGACAGAGCCCCAGGGCAGACAGACAACTGGGGAAGGTGGTGACCAGAGCCCCAGGGCAGCACAGACAACCTGAAGGGGAGATGGGACAAGCGAGCAAAACACTGAAGGGAGGATGGTGACCAGAGCCCCAGGGCAGCACAGACACACCTGACAGGGAAGGATGCTCACCTGTCCCCAGGATCTCCATGGCAAGAGTCCAACCACAGCAGCAGCGTTTGCCAGTCCAGGCAGGCAGAACACAGCAGCAACCAAAATCTCCCCACCGAGGACAGCATGGATCAACTTCCCAGGATGGGAAGGGCTGCTGGAAAGGGCAGGACGGGGCTGCACTGGACAGAAGCAGAGCAGGAACCCAGCAGGCTGTTACAGCCTGCAGCACAGCCAGACAAGTGCTCCAGGCTGCAATCACCACCATTTACAGCCCTGAAAACTCACCATCCTACCCACCACAGCAGCTGCAGCAGAGATTCAAGTCCGCCCTGCAATGGCCAGAGACGAGAACAACTTCAGGGCATTTCTCCCCCAAGAAAACACAAATGAAATATTGAAACAACAGCTGAGCATTGAAAAATCACCCCAACAAATCACCTCGCCTGTCCAGAGCAGCCCAAGGGCTTCTTTTACAGCTCCCCAGGCCTGGCCAAAGCCCCAGGGGCACAGGAACAACCAATTCTCAGAGTAGCTACAGAAGCACCAACAGATTCCATCCATTGTTCTGCAGACAACAAATCTGTTTAACTACTGTGCACTTGCATTGATGGTGTGGGAGGGTCAATTCAGCTTCCGTGGATGCTGAAACACAAAACATAAAAAGAAAATTAATCTTTCCCACAAAACTAAAAGAAAGAAAACTCATTAAAAATTACGCCATTCCTCAGAAAATGCCTTTTCATTTTGAACTTAGCGCCCTAGAATTTAAACAAACATTAAAAACAGAAAACACACGAGATGGACAAGAGCATCTGATCATGGACAAACCTTCAGACTCACATGGTTCTGGAAAATGATTTATCCAAGCCTTTTTGCCTCATCCCGAGCCCTTCCTCACCCTTAGGAATCTCGGTGGCTGCCCTGGGATCTCTCCTTGCATCCCCTCGGGCAGTGACCCGGGTGTGGCAGCAGGAGGAACAACGACCTTATTTTCCTGTTAATGTGGAGACAGAACAGAGGTAAAAGGACACATTTGAAAAACAATGAGCTCATCACTCGCTCGGCTTTAGCAACAAGTCCACTAATGTTTACAGCACTGAACATTATTTTAACTAAAAATATTTTCAACTAAAGTGCCTTGATGGCATCGATAGCATCATGCTCAAGGTTCACCTTGTCAGCCACCAACAGTCACAGCAGAGCTCAGAACATCTGGGAAACTCGCATGGCCACTCACCTCGAAAAACTGCCCCAAAAATATCACTTCACCCAAAAGGGGGATTGGCAGGAACAAGCAGGCATGTCTCCCACCTTGCTGAGATAATTTTGTGCAGTTTGTACTTCTTAAACTACATCTCCAAATCACACCAAAACCTTTCCTTTATTTCCATTATGCCATTATTAGCAGAAAAACTGGAATTATTTTTGAGGCTTGTATTGATTGGGTTGACATTTTCCTTGGAAGAGCCTACAAAGAACCTAAAATCCATCTCCAAATCACACCAAAAACTTAGCTTAATTTCCATGAGGTCAATAATACAATAAAACTTATTTTTGAAGCTTGTACCTGATTTGTTTGACGTTTCCTCTGAAGAGCTCAGCAAAGAAAAGCTCTGCTCTGCCTCTCCCAAGTGCTTCCTGACACAACTTCAGTTTCTTCCCTGTGGATGACAAGAGAAATTCCAATTTAAACAGCTAAAGATGAATTTCTGATGGAAAACCTTGAAAAACTGCCCCAAAAAAACCACCTCACCCCAAAGTGGGATTGGAGGAACAAGCAGTCATTTCTTCCACCTTGCAGAGATAATTTTGTGCAGTTTGTACTTCTTAAACTGCATCTCTAATCACACCAAAACCTCACCTTTAATTCCATCAGGTCAATATTAGAGAAAATCTTATTTTTGAATTAATTTTGAGGCTTGTATCTGATTTGTTTGACGTTTTCCTCTGAAGAGCTCAGCAAAGAAAAGCTCTGCTCTGCCTCTCCCAAGTGCTCCTGACACAACTTCAGTTTCTTCCCTGTCTGGCCCCTAAACATGGAAAGGCCAAGCCCTGTTTCACTAATGAGCACAGACCTGGTGCAGACAACACTGATGATCCTGGGTATTTCACTGCTGAGGGGACACAGACACAACATTTGATTTAAACCTTCACCACAAGTTACAGCAAACTCACAGCTGCCCAAGCATTTACACCTCTGATGCTGAAGATCACGGACCCATTCTGGCTGAACTGTATTCACAGTCCAACTGCAGCAACCCTGCTCTGCATCACACTCTGAAATGGCCTGGAAGGAACTGGGTGAGAGAGCCTGGAAACCATGGAACACCACTGAGACTGTCATGCCAACACCTCTCCCAGACATACAGCTTGAGCAAGTATTCCGACCAAAGCACATCCTAAAGGAGCTGCTTTCCTAAAGGAAACCCCACCACGGGCAATGCCAGACCACAGCACGGGGCACCTGGGAGTCCCCAGCTACTAAGGGAGCTGGAACAAAAAAAACAAAGAATCCCAGCAATAAAAACTAGGGATGGGCTTTGGTAGGGATTTCTCATTTTCCTGGAAAAATTCTACAAGAAAATTGTTTTGGCAGCATGGATCTGGGAGAAATCCTGCGCCGTTTGTAATTTTAGCAGGCAGAAGCCCAGTCCCAGCCACGGACTCCTGGACAAAACCAGTGGCCCTTTTCCATGGCAAACAAAACTCACCATCTCAGGTTCCTGATATCAGTTTGTAGGAGGTCTTTGGCACTCCAACTGCAGCCAGAGTCTCGGGTTGGGGCAGCTTCTGTCTGGGAGAAATCCAGCTCCTTTCATACCTGCCGCAGAGACAACCTGACAGGGGAGGATGTGACCAGAGCCCCCCAGGGCAGCACAGACACACCTGACAGGGGGAAGGATGGTGACCAGAGCCCCCCAGGGCAGCACAGACACACCGCAGGGGAAGGATGGTGACCAGAGCCCCCCAGGGCAGCACAGACACACCTGACGAGTGGGAAGGATGGTGACCAGAGCCCCCCAGGCAGCACCAGACACACCTGACGGGGAGGGATGGTGACCAGAGCCCCCCAGGGCAGCCAGACACACCTGCAGGGGAGGGATGGTGACCAGGCCCCCCAGGGCAGCACAGACACACCTGACAGGGGAAGGATGGTGACCAGAGCCCCCCAGGGCAGCACAGACACACCTGACATGGGAAGGATGGTGACCAGAGCCCCCCCAGGGCCAGCACAGACACACCTGACACGGGAAGGATGGTGACCAGAGCCCCCCCAGGGCAGCACAGACACACCTGACAGGGGAAGGGATGGTGACCAGAGCCCCCCAGGGCAGCACAGACACACCTGACGGGGAGGGATGGTGACCAGAGCCCCCCAGGCAGCACAGACACACCTGTATGGGGAAGGATGGTGACCAGAGCCCCCAGGGCAGCACAGACACACCTGACAGGGGAGGGATGGTGACCAGAGCCCCCAGGGCAGCACAGACACACCTGTATGGGGAAGGATGGTGACCAGAGCCCCCCAGGGCAGCACAGACACACCTGTATGGGGAAGGATGGTGACCAGAGCCCCCCAGGGCAGCACAGACACACCTGACAGGGGAAGGATGGTGACCAGAGCCCCCAGGGCAGCACAGACACACCTGACAGGGGAAGGATGGTGACCAGAGCCCCCCAGGCAGCACAGACACACCTGACAGGGGAAGGATGGTGACCAGAGCCCCCCAGGGCAGCACAGACACACCTGACAGGGGAAGGATGGTGACCAGAGCCCCCCAGGGCAGCACAGACACACCTGACAGGGGAAGGATGGTGACCAGAGCCCCCCAGGGCAGCACAGACACACCTGACAGGGGAGGGATGGTGACCAGAGCCCCCCAGGGCAGCACAGACACACCTGACAGGGGAAGGATGGTGACCAGAGCCCCCAGGGCAGCACAGACACACCTGACAGGGGAAGGATGGTGACCAGAGCCCCCAGGGCAGCACAGACACACCTGACAGGGGAAGGATGGTGACCAGAGCCCCCCAGGGCAGCACAGACACACCTGACAGGGGAAGGATGGTGACCAGAGCCCCCCAGGGCAGCACAGACACACCTGTATGGGGAAGGATGGTGACCAGAGCCCCCCAGGGCAGCACAGACACACCTGACAGGGGAAGGATGCTCACCTGTCCCCAGGATCTCCATGGCAAGAGTCCAACCACAGCAGCAGCGTTTGCCAGTCCAGGCAGGCAGAACACAGCAGCAACCAAAATCTCCCCACCGAGGACAGCATGGATCAACTTCCCAGGATGGGAAGGGCTGCTGGAAAGGGCAGGACGGGGCTGCACTGGGACAGAAGCAGAGCAGGAACCCAGCAGGCTGTTACAGCCTTGCAGCACAGCCAGACAAGTGCTCCAGGCTGCAATCACCACCATTTACAGCCCTGAAAACTCACCATCCTACCCACCACAGCAGCTGCAGCAGAGATTCAAGTCCGCCCTGCAATGGCCAGAGACGAGAACAACTTCAGGGCATTTCTCCCCCAAGAAAACACAAATGAAATATTGAAACAACAGCTGAGCATTGAAAAATCACCCCAACAAATCACCTCGCCTGTCCAGAGCAGCCCAAGGGCTTCTTTTACAGCTCCCCAGGCCTGGCCAAAGCCCCAGGGGCACAGGAACAACCAATTCTCAGAGTAGCTACAGAAGCACCAACAGATTCCATCCATTGTTCTGCAGACAACAAATCTGTTTAACTACTGTGCACTTGCATTGATGGTGTGGGAGGGTCAATTCAGCTTCCGTGGATGCTGAAACACAAAACATAAAAAGAAAATTAATCTTTCCCACAAAACTAAAAGAAAGAAAACTCATTAAAAATTACGCCATTCCTCAGAAAATGCCTTTTTCATTTTGAACTTAGCGCCCTAGAATTTAAACAAACATTAAAAACAGAAAACACACGAGATGGACAAGAGCATCTGATCATGGACAAACCTTCAGACTCACATGGTTCCGGAAAATGATTTATCCAAGCCTTTTTGCCTCATCCCGAGCCCTTCCTCACCCTTAGGAATCTCGGTGGCTGCCCTGGGATCTCTCCTTGCATCCCCTCGGGCAGTGACCCGGGTGTGGCAGCAGGAGGAACAACGACCTTATTTTCCTGTTAATGTGGAGACAGAACAGAGGTAAAAGGACACATTTGAAAAACAATGAGCTCATCACTCGCTTGGCTTTAGCAACAAGTCCACTAATGTTTACAGCACTGAACATTATTTTAACTAAAAAATATTTTCAACTAAAGTGCCTTGATGGCATCGATAGCATCATGCTCAAGGTTCACCTTGTCAGCCACCAACAGTCACAGCAGAGCTCAGAACATCTGGGAAACTCGCATGGCCACACACCTCGAAAAACTGCCCCAAAAATATCACTTCACCCAAAAGGGGGATTGCAGGAACAAGCAGGCATGTCTCCCACCTTGCAGAGATAATTTTCTGAATTTGTACTTCTTAAACTACATCTCCAAATCACACCAAAACCTTTCCTTTATTTCCATTATGCCATTATTAGCAGAAAAACTGGAATTATTTTTGAGGCTTGTATCTGATTGGGTTGACATTTTCCTTGGAAGAGCCTCACAAAGAACCTAAAATCCATCTCCAAATCACACCAAAAACTTAGCTTAATTTCCATGAGGTCAATAATACAATAAAACTTATTTTTGAAGCTTGCACCTGATTTGTTTGACGTTTTCCTCTGAAGAGCTCAGCAAAGAAAAGCTCTGCTCTGCCTCTCCCAAGTGCTCCTGACACAACTTCAGTTTCTTCCCTGTGGATGACAAGAGAAATTCCAATTTAAACAGCTAAAGATGAATTTCTGATGGAAAACCTTGAAAAACTGCCCCAAAAAAACCACCTCACCCCAAAGTGGGATTGGAGGAACAAGCAGTCATTTCTTCCACCTTGCAGAGATAATTTTGTGCAGTTTGTACTTCTTAAACTGCATCTCTAAATCACACCAAAACCTCACCTTTAATTCCATCAGGTCAATATTAGAGAAAATCTTATTTTTGAATTAATTTTGAGGCTTTTACCTGATTTGTTTGACGTTTTCCTCTGAAGAGCTCAGCAAAGAAAAGCTCTGCTCTGCCTCTCCCAAGTGCTCCTGACACAACTTCAGTTTCTTCCCTGTCTGGCCCCTAAACATGGAAAGGCCAAGCCCTGTTTCACTAATGAGCACAGACCTGGTGCAGACAACACTGATGATCCTGGGTATTTCACTGCTGAGGGGACACAGACACAACATTTGATTTAAACCTTCATCACAAGTTACAGCAAACTCACAGCTGCCCAAGCATTTACAGCTCTGATGCTGAAGATCACGGACCCATTCTGGCTGAACTGTATTCACAGTCCAACTGCAGCAACCCTGCTCTGCATCACACTCTGAAATGGCCTGGAAGGAACTGGGTGAGAGAGCCTGGAAACCATGGAACACCACTGAGACTGTCATGCCAACACCTCTCCCAGACATACAGCTTGAGCAAGTATTCCGACCAAAGCACATCCTAAAGGAGCTGCTTTCCTAAGGGAAACCCCACCACGGGCAATGCCAGACCACAGCACGGGGCACCTGGGAGTCCCCAGCTACTAAGGGAGCTGGAACAAAAAAAACCAAAGAATCCCAGCAATAAAAACTAGGGATGGGCTTTGGTAGGGATTTCTCATTTTCCTGGAAAAATTCTACAAGAAAATTGTTTTGGCAGCATGGATCTGGGAGAAATCCTGCGCCGTTTGTAATTTTAGCAGGCAGAAGCCCAGTCCCAGCCACGGACTCCTGGACAAAAACAGTGGCCCTTTTCCATGGCAAACAAAACTCACCATCTTAGGTTCCTGATATCAGTTTGTAGGAGGTCTTTGGCACTCCAACTGCAGCCAGAGTCTCGGGTTGGGGCAGCTTCTGTCTGGGAGAAATCCAGCTCCTTTCATACCTGCCGCACAGATCAACCTGACAGGGGAAGGATGGAGACCAGAGCCCCCCAGGGCAGCACAGACACACCTGACAGGGGAGGGATGGTGACCAGAGCCCCCCAGGGCAGCACAGACACACCTGACAGGGGAAGGATGGTGACCAGAGCCCCCCAGGGCAGCACAGACACACCTGACAGGGGAAGGATGGTGACCAGAGCCCCCCAGGGCAGCACAGACACACCTGACAGGGGAAGGATGGTGACCAGAGCCCCCCAGGGCAGCACAGACACACCTGACAGGGGAAGGATGGTGACCAGAGCCCCCCAGGGCAGCACAGACACACCTGACAGGGGAAGGATGGTGACCAGAGCCCCCCAGGGCAGCACAGACACACCTGACAGGGGAAGGATGGTGACCAGAGCCCCCCAGGGCAGCACAGACACACCTGACAGGGGAAGGATGGTGACCAGAGCCCCCAGGGCAGCACAGACACACCTGACAGGGGAAGGATGGTGACCAGAGCCCCCCAGGGCAGCACAGACACACCTGACAGGGGAGGGATGGTGACCAGAGCCTCCCAGGGCAGCACAGACACACCTGACAGGGGAGGGATGGTGACCAGAGCCCCCCAGGGCAGCACAGACACACCTGACAGGGGAAGGATGGTGACCAGAGCCCCCCAGGGCAGCACAGACACACCTGACAGGAGAAGGATGGTGACCAGAGCCCCCCAGGGCAGCACAGACACACCTGACAGGGGAAGGATGGTGACCAGAGCCCCCCAGGGCAGCACAGACACACCTGACAGGGGAGGGATGGTGACCAGAGCCCCCCAGGGCAGCACAGACACACCTGTATGGGGAAGGATGGTGACCAGAGCCCCCCAGGGCAGCACAGACACACCTGTATGGGGAGGGATGGTGACCAGAGCCCCCCAGGGCAGCACAGACACACCTGTATGGGGAAGGATGGTGACCAGAGCCCCCCAGGGCAGCACAGACACACCTGACAGGAGAAGGATGGTGACCAGAGCCCCCCAGGGCAGCACAGACACACCTGACAGGGGAAGGATGGTGACCAGAGCCCCCAGGGCAGCACAGACACACCTGTATGGGGAAGGATGGTGACCAGAGCCCCCCAGGGCAGCACAGACACACCTGTATGGGGAAGGATGGTGACCAGAGCCCCCCAGGGCAGCACAGACACACCTGACAGGGGAAGGATGGTGACCAGAGCCCCCCAGGGCAGCACAGACACACCTGTATGGGGAAGGATGGTGACCAGAGCCCCCAGGGCAGCACAGACACACCTGACAGGGGAAGGATGGTGACCAGAGCCCCCAGGGCAGCACAGACACACCTGACAGGGGAAGGATGGTGACCAGAGCCCCCCAGGGCAGCACAGACACACCTGTATGGGGAAGGATGGTGACCAGAGCCCCCCAGGGCAGCACAGACACACCTGACAGGGGAAGGATGGTGACCAGAGCCCCCCAGGGCAGCACAGACACACCTGACAGGGGAAGGATGGTGACCAGAGCCCCCAGGGCAGCACAGACACACCTGACAGGGGAGGGATGGTGACCAGAGCCCCCCAGGGCAGCACAGACACACCTGACAGGGGAGGGATGGTCACCTGTCCCCAGGATCTCCATGGCAAGAGTCCAACCACAGCAGCAGCGTTTGCCAGTCCAGGCAGGCAGAACACAGCAGCAACCAAAATCTCCCCACCGAGGACAGCATGGATCAACTTCCCAGGATGGGAAGGGCTGCTGGAAAGGGCAGGACGGGGCTGCACTGGGACAGAAGCAGAGCAGGAACCCAGCAGGCCGTTACAGCCCTGCAGCACAGCCAGACAAGTGCTCCAGGCTGCAATCACCACCATTTACAGCCCTGAAAACTCACCATCCTACCCACCACAGCAGCTGCAGCAGAGATTCAAGTCCGCCCTGCAATGGCCAGAGACGAGAACAACTTCAGGGCATTTCTCCCCCAAGAAAACACAAATGAAATATTGAAACAACAGCTGAGCATTGAAAAATCACCCCAAAAAATCACCTCGCCTGTCCAGAGCAGCCCAAGGGCTTCTTTTACAGCTCCCCTGGCCTGGCCAAAGCCCCAGGGGCACAGGAACAACCAATTCTCAGAGTAGCTACAGAAGCACCAACAGATTCCATCCATTGCTCTGCAGACAACAAATCTGTTTAACTACTGTGCACTTGCATTGATGGTGTGGGAGGGTCAATTCAGCTTCCGTGGATGCTGAAACACAAAACATAAAAAGAAAATTAATCTTTCCCACAAAACTAAAAGAAAGAAAACTCATTAAAAATTACGCCATTCCTCAGAAAATGCCTTTTTCATTTTGAACTTAGCGCCCTAGAATTTAAACAAACATTAAAAACAGAAAACACACGAGATGGACAAGAGCATCTGATCATGGACAAACCTTCAGACTCACATGGTTCTGGAAAATGATTTATCCAAGCCTTTTTGCCTCATCCCGAGCCCTTCCTCACCCTTAGGAATCTCGGTGGCTGCCCTGGGATCTCTCCTTGCATCCCCTCGGGCAGTGACCCGGGTGTGGCAGCAGGAGGAACAACGACCTTATTTTCCTGTTAATGTGGAGACAGAACAGAGGTAAAAGGACACATTTGAAAAACAATGAGCTCATCACTCGCTTGGCTTTAGCAACAAGTCCACTAATGTTTACAGCACTGAACATTATTTTAACTAAAAAATATTTTCAACTAAAGTGCCTTGATGGCATCGATAGCATCATGCTCAAGGTTCACCTTGTCAGCCACCAACAGTCACAGCAGAGCTCAGAACATCTGGGAAACTCGCATGGCCACTCACCTCGAAAAACTGCCCCAAAAATATCACTTCACCCAAAAGGGGGATTGCAGGAACAAGCAGGCATGTCTCCCACCTTGCAGAGATAATTTTGTGCAGTTTGTACTTCTTAAACTACATCTCCAAATCACACCAAAACCTTTCCTTTATTTCCATTATGCCATTATTAGCAGAAAAACTGGAATTATTTTTGAGGCTTGTATCTGATTGGGTTGACATTTTCCTTGGAAGAGCCTCACAAAGAACCTAAAATCCATCTCCAAATCACACCAAAAACTTAGCTTAATTTCCATGAGGTCAATAATACAATAAAACTTATTTTTGAAGCTTGTACCTGATTTGTTTGACGTTTTCCTCTGAAGAGCTCAGCAAAGAAAAGCTCTGCTCTGTCTCTCCCAAGTGCTCCTGACACAACTTCAGTTTCTTCCCTGTGGATGACAAGAGAAATTCCAATTTAAACAACTAAAGATGAATTTCTGATGGAAAACCTTGAAAAACTGCCCCAAAAAAACCACCTCAACCCAAAGTGGGATTGGAGGAACAAGCAGTCATTTCTTCCACCTTGCAGAGATAATTTTGTGCAGTTTGTACTTCTTAAACTGCATCTCTAAATCACACCAAAACCTCACCTTTAATTCCATCAGGTCAATATTAGAGAAAATCTTATTTTTGAATTAATTTTGAGGCTTGTACCTGATTTGTTTGACGTTTTCCTCTGAAGAGCTCAGCAAAGAAAAGCTCTGCTCTGCCTCTCCCAAGTGCTCCTGACACAACTTCAGTTTCTTCCCTGTCTGGCCCCTAAACATGGAAAGGCCAAGCCCTGTTTCACTAATGAGCACAGACCTGGTGCAGACAACACTGATGATCCTGGGTATTTCACTGCTGAGGGGACACAGACACAACATTTGATTTAAACCTTCATCACAAGTTACAGCAAACTCACAGCTGCCCAAGCATTTACACCTCTGATGCTGAAGATCACGGACCCATTCTGGCTGAACTGTATTCACAGTCCAACTGCAGCAACCCTGCTCTGCATCACACTCTGAAATGGCCTGGAAGGAACTGGGTGAGAGAGCCTGGAAACCATGGAACACCACTGAGACTGTCATGCCAACACCTCTCCCAGACATACAGCTTGAGCAAGTATTCCGACCAAAGCACATCCTAAAGGAGCTGCTTTCCTAAGGGAAACCCCACCACGGGCAATGCCAGACCACAGCACGGGGCACCTGGGAGTCCCCAGCTACTAAGGGAGCTGGAACAAAAAAAAAAAAAAAATCCCAGCAATAAAAACTAGGGATGGGCTTTGGTAGGGATTTCTCATTTTCCTGGAAAAATTCTACAAGAAAATTGTTTTGGCAGCATGGATCTGGGAGAAATCCTGCGCCGTTTGTAATTTTAGCAGGCAGAAGCCCAGTCCCAGCCACGGACTCCTGGACAAAAACAGTGGCCCTTTTCCATGGCAAACAAAACTCACCATCTCAGGTTCCTGATATCAGTTTGTAGGAGGTCTTTGGCACTCCAACTGCAGCCAGAGTCTCGGGTTGGGGCAGCTTCTGTCTGGGAGAAATCCAGCTCCTTTCATACCTGCCGCACAGATCAACCTGACAGGGGAAGGATGGAGACCAGAGCCCCCCAGGGCAGCACAGACACACCTGTATGGGGAAGGATGGTGACCAGAGCCCCCCAGGGCAGCACAGACACACCTGTATGGGGAAGGATGGTGACCAGAGCCCCCCAGGGCAGCACAGACACACCTGTATGGGGAGGATGGTGACCAGAGCCCCCCAGGGCAGCACAGACACACCTGACAGGGGAAGGATGGTGACCAGAGCCCCCCAGGGCAGCACAGACACACCTGACAGGGGAAGGATGGTGACCAGAGCCCCCCAGGGCAGCACAGACACACCTGACAGGGGAGGGATGGTGACCAGAGCCCCCCAGGGCAGCACAGACACACCTGACAGGGGAAGGATGGTGACCAGAGCCCCCCCAGGGCAGCACAGACACACCTGCATGGGGAAGGATGGTGACCAGAGCCCCCCAGGGCAGCACAGACACACCTGTATGGGGAGGGATGGTGACCAGAGCCCCCCAGGGCAGCACAGACACACCTGACAGGGGAAGGATGGTGACCAGAGCCCCCCAGGGCAGCACAGACACCCCTGCATGGGGAAGGATGGTGACCAGAGCCCCCCAGGGCAGCACAGACACACCTGACAGGGGAGGGATGGTGACCAGAGCCCCCCAGGGCAGCACAGACACACCTGACAGGGGACGGATGGTGACCAGAGCCCCCCAGGGCAGCACAGACACACCTGACAGGGGAAGGATGGTGACCAGAGCCCCCCAGGGCAGCACAGACACACCTGTATGGGGAAGGATGGTGACCAGAGCCCCCCAGGGCAGCACAGACACACCTGACAGGGGAAGGATGGTGACCAGAGCCCCCAGGGCAGCACAGACACACCTGTATGGGGAGGGATGGTGACCAGAGCCCCCCAGGGCAGCACAGACACACCTGACAGGGGAAGGATGGTGACCAGAGCCCCCCAGGGCAGCACAGACACACCTGTATGGGGAAGGATGGTGACCAGAGCCCCCCAGGGCAGCACAGACCCACCTGACAGGGGAGGGATGGTGATCAGAGCCCCCAGGCAGCACAGACACACCTGTATGGGGAGGGATGGTGACCAGAGCCCCCCAGGGCAGCACAGACACACCTGACAGGGGAAGGATGCTCACCTGTCCCCAGGATCTCCATGGCAAGAGTCCAACCACAGCAGCAGCGTTTGCCAGTCCAGGCAGGCAGAACACAGCAGCAACCAAAATCTCCCCACCGAGGACAGCATGGATCAACTTCCCAGGATGGGAAGGGCTGCTGGAAAGGGCAGGACGGGGCTGCACTGGGACAGAAGCAGAGCAGGAACCCAGCAGGCTGTTACAGCCCTGCAGCACAGCCAGACAAGTGCTCCAGGCTGCAATCACCACCATTTACAGCCCTGAAAACTCACCATCCTACCCACCACAGCAGCTGCAGCAGAGATTCAAGTCCGCCCTGCAATGGCCAGAGACGAGAACAACTTCAGGGCATTTCTCCCCCAAGAAAACACAAATGAAATATTGAAACAACAGCTGAGCATTGAAAAATCACCCCAACAAATCACCTCGCCTGTCCAGAGCAGCCCAAGGGCTTCTTTTACAGCTCCCCAGGCCTGGCCAAAGCCCCAGGGGCACAGGAACAACCAATTCTCAGAGTAGCTACAGAAGCACCAACAGATTCCATCCATTGTTCTGCAGACAACAAATCTGTTTAACTACTGTGCACTTGCATTGATGGTGTGGGAGGGTCAATTCAGCTTCCGTGGATGCTGAAACACAAAACATAAAAAGAAAATTAATCTTTCCCACAAAACTAAAAGAAAGAAAACTCATTAAAAATTACGCCATTCCTCAGAAAATGCCTTTTTCATTTTGAACTTAGCGCCCTAGAATTTAAACAAACATTAAAAACAGAAAACACACGAGATGGACAAGAGCATCTGATCATGGACAAACCTTCAGACTCACATGGTTCCGGAAAATGATTTATCCAAGCCTTTTTGCCTCATCCCGAGCCCTTCCTCACCCTTAGGAATCTCGGTGGCTGCCCTGGGATCTCTCCTTGCATCCCCTCGGGCAGTGACCCGGGTGTGGCAGCAGGAGGAACAACGACCTTATTTTCCTGTTAATGTGGAGACAGAACAGAGGTAAAAGGACACATTTGAAAAACAATGAGCTCATCACTCGCTTGGCTTTAGCAACAAGTCCACTAATGTTTACAGCACTGAACATTATTTTAACTAAAAAATATTTTCAACTAAAGTGCCTTGATGGCATCGATAGCATCATGCTCAAGGTTCACCTTGTCACCCACCAACAGTCACAGCAGAGCTCAGAACATCTGGGAAACTCGCATGGCCACTCACCTCGAAAAACTGCCCCAAAAATATCACTTCACCCAAAAGGGGGATTGCAGGAACAAGCAGGCATGTCTCCCACCTTGCTGAGATAATTTTGTGCAGTTTGTACTTCTTAAACTACATCTCCAAATCACACCAAAACCTTTCCTTTATTTCCATTATGCCATTATTAGCAGAAAAACTGGAATTATTTTTGAGGCTTGTATCTGATTGGGTTGACATTTTCCTTGGAAGAGCCTCACAAAGAACCTAAAATCCATCTCCAAATCACACCAAAAACTTAGCTTAATTTCCATGAGGTCAATAATACAATAAAACTTATTTTTGAAGCTTGTACCTGATTTGTTTGACGTTTTCCTCTGAAGAGCTCAGCAAAGAAAAGCTCTGCTCTGCCTCTCCCAAGTGCTTCTGACACAACTTCAGTTTCTTCCCTGTGGATGACAAGAGAAATTCCAATTTAAACAGCTAAAGATGAATTTCTGATGGAAAACCTTGAAAAACTGCCCCAAAAAACCACCTCACCCCAAAGTGGGATTGGAGGAACAAGCAGTCATTTCTTCCACCTTGCAGAGATAATTTTGTGCAGTTTGTACTTCTTAAACTGCATCTCTAAATCACACCAAAACCTCACCTTTAATTCCATCAGGTCAATATTAGAGAAAATCTTATTTTTGAATTAATTTTGAGGCTTGTACCTGATTTGTTTGACGTTTTCCTCTGAAGAGCTCAGCAAAGAAAAGCTCTGCTCTGCCTCTCCCAAGTGCTCCTGACACAACTTCAGTTTCTTCCCTGTCTGGCCCCTAAACATGGAAAGGCCAAGCCCTGTTTCACTAATGAGCACAGACCTGGTGCAGACAACACTGATGATCCTGGGTATTTCACTGCTGAGGGGACACAGACACAACATTTGATTTAAACCTTCACCACAAGTTACAGCAAACTCACAGCTGCCCAAGCATTTACACCTCTGATGCTGAAGATCACGGACCCATTCTGGCTGAACTGTATTCACAGTCCAACTGCAGCAACCCTGCTCTGCATCACACTCTGAAATGGCCTGGAAGGAACTGGGTGAGAGAGCCTGGAAACCATGGAACACCACTGAGACTGTCATGCCAACACCTCTCCCAGACATACAGCTTGAGCAAGTATTCCGACCAAAGCACATCCTAAAGGAGCTGCTTTCCTAAAGGAAACCCCACCACGGGCAATGCCAGACCACAGCACGGGGCACCTGGGAGTCCCCAGCTACTAAGGGAGCTGGAACAAAAAAAAAAAAAAATCCCAGCAATAAAAACTAGGGATGGGCTTTGGTAGGGATTTCTCATTTTCCTGGAAAAATTCTACAAGAAAATTGTTTTGGCAGCATGGATCTGGGAGAAATCCTGCGCCGTTTGTAATTTTAGCAGGCAGAAGCCCAGTCCCAGCCACGGACTCCTGGACAAAAACAGTGGCCCTTTTCCATGGCAAACAAAACTCACCATCTCAGGTTCCTGATATCAGTTTGTAGGAGGTCTTTGGCACTCCAACTGCAGCCAGAGTCTCGGGTTGGGGCAGCTTCTGTCTGGGAGAAATCCAGCTCCTTTCATACCTGCCGCACAGATCAACCTGACAGGGGAAGGATGGTGACCAGAGCCCCCCAGGGCAGCACAGACACACCTGACAGGGGAAGGATGGTGACCAGAGCCCCCCAGGGCAGCACAGACACACCTGACAGGGGAAGGATGGTGACCAGAGCCCCCCAGGGCAGCACAGACACACCTGTATGGGGAGGGATGGTGACCAGAGCCCCCCAGGGCAGCACAGACACACCTGTATGGGGAAGGATGGTGACCAGAGCCCCCCAGGGCAGCACAGACACACCTGACAGGGGAAGGATGGTGACCAGAGCCCCCCAGGGCAGCACAGACACACCTGACAGGGGAGGGATGGTGACCAGAGCCCCCCAGGGCAGCACAGACACACCTGACAGGGGAGGGATGGTGACCAGAGCCCCCAGGGCAGCACAGACACACCTGACAGGGGAAGGATGGTGACCAGAGCCCCCCAGGGCAGCACAGACACACCTGACAGGGGAAGGATGGTGACCAGAGCCCCCCAGGGCAGCACAGACACACCTGACAGGGGAAGGATGGTGACCAGAGCCCCCCAGGGCAGCACAGACACACCTGACAGGGGAGGATGGTGACCAGAGCCCCCAGGGCAGCACAGACACACCTGTATGGGGAAGGATGGTGACCAGAGCCCCCAGGGCAGCACAGACACACCTGACAGGGGAGGATGGTGACCAGAGCCCCCAGGGCAGCACAGACACACCTGTAGGGGAAGGATGGTGACCAGAGCCCCCAGGGCAGCACAGACACACCTGAGGGGAAGGATGGTGACCAGAGCCCCCAGGGCAGCACAGACACACCTGACAGGGGAAGGATGGTGACCAGAGCCCCCAGGGCAGCACAGACACACCTGAAGGGAGGATGGTGACCAGAGCCCCCAGGGCAGCACAGACACACCTGACAGGGGAAGGATGGTGACCAGAGCCCCCAGGGCAGCACAGACACACCTGACAGGGGAAGGATGGTGACCAGAGCCCCCCAGGGCAGCACAGACACACCTGTATGGGGAAGGATGGTGACCAGAGCCCCCAGGGCAGCACAGACACACCTGACAGGGGAAGGATGGTGACCAGAGCCCCCCAGGGCAGCACAGACACACCTGTATGGGGAAGGATGGTGACCAGAGCCCCCAGGGCAGCACAGACACACCTGACAGGGGAAGGATGGTGACCAGAGCCCCCCAGGGCAGCACAGACACACCTGACAGGGGAAGGATGGTGACCAGAGCCCCCCAGGGCAGCACAGACACACCTGACAGGGGAAGGATGGTGACCAGAGCCCCCCAGGGCAGCACAGACACACCTGTATGGGGAAGGATGGTGACCAGAGCCCCCCAGGGCAGCACAGACACACCTGACAGGGGAAGGATGGTGACCAGAGCCCCCCAGGGCAGCACAGACACACCTGACAGGGGAGGGATGGTGACCAGAGCCCCCCAGGGCAGCACAGACACACCTGACAGGGGAAGGATGGTGACCAGAGCCCCCAGGGCAGCACAGACACACCTGACAGGGGAAGGATGGTGACCAGAGCCCCCAGGGCAGCACAGACACACCTGACAGGGGAAGGATGGTGACCAGAGCCCCCAGGGCAGCACAGACACACCTGACAGGGGAAGGATGGTGACCAGAGCCCCCCAGGGCAGCACAGACACACCTGTATGGGGAAGGATGGTGACCAGAGCCCCCCAGGGCAGCACAGACACACCTGACAGGGGAAGGATGCTCACCTGTCCCCAGGATCTCCATGGCAAGAGTCCAACCACAGCAGCAGCGTTTGCCAGTCCAGGCAGGCAGAACACAGCAGCAACCAAAATCTCCCCACCGAGGACAGCATGGATCAACTTCCCAGGATGGGAAGGGCTGCTGGAAAGGGCAGGACGGGGCTGCACTGGGACAGAAGCAGAGCAGGAACCCAGCAGGCTGTTACAGCCTTGCAGCACAGCCAGACAAGTGCTCCAGGCTGCAATCACCACCATTTACAGCCCTGAAAACTCACCATCCTACCCACCACAGCAGCTGCAGCAGAGATTCAAGTCCGCCCTGCAATGGCCAGAGACGAGAACAACTTCAGGGCATTTCTCCCCCAAGAAAACACAAATGAAATATTGAAACAACAGCTGAGCATTGAAAAATCACCCCAACAAATCACCTCGCCTGTCCAGAGCAGCCCAAGGGCTTCTTTTACAGCTCCCCAGGCCTGGCCAAAGCCCCAGGGGCACAGGAACAACCAATTCTCAGAGTAGCTACAGAAGCACCAACAGATTCCATCCATTGTTCTGCAGACAACAAATCTGTTTAACTACTGTGCACTTGCATTGATGGTGTGGGAGGGTCAATTCAGCTTCCGTGGATGCTGAAACACAAAACATAAAAAGAAAATTAATCTTTCCCACAAAACTAAAAGAAAGAAAACTCATTAAAAATTATGCCATTCCTCAGAAAATGCCTTTTTCATTTTGAACTTAGCGCCCTAGAATTTAAACAAACATTAAAAACAGAAAACACACGAGATGGACAAGAGCATCTGATCATGGACAAACCTTCAGACTCACATGGTTCCGGAAAATGATTTATCCAAGCCTTTTTGCCTCATCCCGAGCCCTTCCTCACCCTTAGGAATCTCGGTGGCTGCCCTGGGATCTCTCCTTGCATCCCCTCGGGCAGTGACCCGGGTGTGGCAGCAGGAGGAACAACGACCTTATTTTCCTGTTAATGTGGAGACAGAACAGAGGTAAAAGGACACATTTGAAAAACAATGAGCTCATCACTCGCTCATTTCTTCCACCTTGCAGAGATAATTTTGTGCAGTTTGTACTTCTTAAATAACATCTCTAAGTCATACCAAATCCTGTCCTTTATTTCCATTAAGCCTTTATTAGCAGAAAAATTTGAACTATTTTTGAGGCTTGTACCTGATTTGTTTGATATTTTCCTTGGAAGAGCCTCACAAAGAACCTAAAATACATCTCCAAACCACCCAAAAACCTCACCTTTATTTCCATTAGGTCAATAATACAGAAAAACTCATTTTTGAATTAATTTTGAGGCTTGTACCTGATTTGTTTGACGTTTTCCTCTGAAGAGCTCAGCAAAGAAAAGCTCTGCTCTGCCTCTCCCAAGTGCTCCTGACACAACTTCAGTTTCTTCCCTGTGGATGACAAGAGAAATTCCAAATTAAACAGCTAAAGATGAATTTCTGATGAAAAATACGAGATACTCAAACAGAAGAGAGGAGAGACTCGTTTGATCACCAAACACCAAATAAAGCAATTTGATTGCTTTAGATAAGCAGTGGCACAGCAGTGACAGGGATTTTTCTTATTTTCCTGAGAAAATCCTAGGAGAAAATCATCCTCAACTGTTCATTGCATGAAATCAACACTAAACAAACCAATTTGGGACACCCCAAGAGCAGCTCTCACTAAAACTCCACTGGGAATTCTCCTTTGGGCTGAGCCTAAACCACCTCGGCCCACAGGGATTGCAAAGAAAAACCCAAAGGAACAATTCCCCCATTTAATGCTGAGTATTAAATAAAATAAATGAATAAAAGCAGAGCAAAGAGACAGCACTGATGCAAACAGCTCTGGGAACACCTCCTGCAGATTGTCACACTCCTGTAGGACTGAAAGCTAAACAGAAGCTCCATCTAAAACTTACAGAATCAAACACAGCAGAAAAATTCTGTGATTCTGTGAAGAGAAACAAAGAGGTAACAAAGGGACAACACCAAACAAGCCTCACAAACAGGAACTCATCAAGCTGGGACTCACAGAAACTCCCCCAACTCCATTTGCTGCTCCTCTCTCTGCCAGGGCACCCACAAGTTCTTGTTTCAACACTTGCCAGGGAGCTGGAGAGAAGAAAACCTGCAATTAGTTCTGTGCAGTGGGGCCACAGGCTTTGGGTTCAGCCTCCTGGAAACAGAAGCAGACACTCCTCACCCTGCTGGGGCTGACTGGACCATTCTCTGCTCTGCTCTCACAAACCCCTCAGCACTGCAGCACAACCCCACAAAAGAAAAGCAGTTTATCCATAGGGGATGCTCCAGAAATAAAACCAAACAGAAACAAAAAACATAAGAAAATCCTATACGTTAGGAAATACCTTTGAACATATCCCCAAAGAACTCAAAAAGCCATTGAGAATGGGAAATATTCCCAAGCCAGACAAAAGCACCAAACACTGGGCCCAGGACAAAGTTCTGGGTGCAAAGCTGTGAAAAACAAGGTTCACTTTCTTGGAAAAAATTTAGAAGTTTAATAAAAGAACAATAATACAGGAGATACAAAAGCAAATTTCAATTTCTCTGCCCAGGGTGCCTGGCACGGAGGCAATTAGCACACCTGTCAACAAAAAGTTTGTTCCTTAAAAACATCAGCCTGTTGCTTATTTAAAAATTCACATGCACGATTCAAACATTCCTTTTGAGGGTGAATTTCTTTGTTCAGTTTCAACTCCCCCCCAGCCATTTTATCTGGTGGATCTGTCTGTGGGTGGCTCCATTCCATCCAATAGCACAGGTCCCATAAATTCTTCTCCCAGGGTTCTTTATTTGAATAAAATACTTGATAACACAAGTTCAATAGTTTCATGCAGGATGCAGGACCCCCTTCCTTCTGGTTTGTCAGTTTACAGAAAAAAAAAATCAGTCTTCTACTTTTAACACTATGTTACAATCAAAAATATCCATTCACCACGTTTCTAAACTCTATTAATAAAATAAAATACAATACAACCTTCCTACATTCTACATACAGCGTTCATTTTAATATTTGCAAAAAGCCAACTATATACTGTGCATTTATAACAACGTCATCACACCTCATGACAAAACTGAGATAAGGAAAAAAGTTCCTCCAGGCAAGAAAGGTTAAATACCCCTTGCCCCAGGACAAAAGCCCCAAAAACATACCACCAACCCAAAACCAAACAAGCCCCAGGCTGTTCTGAGTTTCATTGGATGTCCACCACCTTCCCAGACTAGGGACATCTAAGGAAAGGCTCACACTCCTTTCCCAACTCCTCTGTCCCTGTGACTTCCCTTCCCCTCAGGCATCCTTGTTCTGCCTGGGGCTGAGGCCACCTGAAAGCCTTGGAAAAGAAAAACTTAAGCTGGCAGAAATAACATTACTCAAAAGCTGCCTCTGTTTCCAATAAATCTCTTACAAACTCGATGGCAACTTCCACAGAAATTTTATTATTACAGTCACTTCATAAATCAGCCAAGAACACAAACCTCAAAAGGCCGTTTCTCCCTGCTGTGTTCTCACCAAGTTAAAGGCTAATTTAAATCTTTAGTATCATGTGAACTCCATCATGTAACCAGATTAGAGAGCTTTCCCTGCAAGGGTTTTAGTTTGCAACTTCCACCCCTCAGCAGGAGTCTGAAATAATAAAAAACAGCCTGGTAACTCTGTCCCCCTTATCCCTCTGCCCAGGGATGCAGGGATCCAGCTCCTGGAAAAAGAGCACAACTTGTCAAACACAAAACTATAAATCTAGATTCTTGCGTTACCCGAGGACAACAAGGGTTTATATGTGAAAGCAATACAATTGATGCCCAAGATAAATGCCTAGACACTGAACAAAGCTTTTGCCATTTTGAAATGCATCCAAACACAGCCCCCAGCCAGGCCCACACACCACAAGAGATTAAAGGGGGAGAAACAAAGGCAGGAAAGCCTCTGTGCTTCTCCCTAGAGCACACATCCCCTCTTACCTGCACAAACACCGAGGCTCAGCATAACTCTGATTTACAGAAGAGCTTCTCAAGGTAATTTTCCAGCACAGAGCAAAACTCTTCATGCTTCCTCCACCTGAGCCATAGGAAACTACAAGCAAATGGAAAACTGAGACAGAATATACAGGAAAAAAAACCCCTAATTCGGCACCAAAAAAGACCAGAAACAAGCCAAACTACAATAACTTTTGTCTCCCAACCCCACACACGAAAAGGCCGTGGGTTTCTGAAGCAAACTCCCACAGAACAACAGCCCCTGAACCCCACCACAGCTGTACCTGTTACCGCCTATGATATTAGACATACCTAAATACAGTCCCACACACCGCACCTTATGGAGAAGTAAATGAATAAGAAATAAATGAATATGTTCTCACTGCAATAAAATAGCCTGAAAAAGCCGCACACCCACACAGACAATCCGAAGACTTCCACACCAAGCCCATAAATGAGCGGCCGCCAATTTTGGGACCCTTTTGGACCCCCTCTCGGCTCGTGATTGGAGAGCTCGCTGAGGCAGCGGCAGCGCTGATTGGACAGAGGGCCCCGGGAACCGCCCCCGCCCCGGCTCCGCCCCGAGTCCGGCCCCGCTCCCCCGGCTCCGCCCCGAGCCCCGCCCCGATCCCCCCCGCTCCGCCCCCTCGGGCCGGCGCTGAGGGCCCGGCTCCGCCCCCGGCTCCACCCCCCGGCCGGCGCTGAGGGCCCGGCTCCGCCCCCGGCTCCACCCCCCGGCCGGCGCTGAGGGCCCGGCTCCGCCCCCGGCTCCAACCCCGGCCGGCGCTGAGGGCCCGGCTCCGCCCCCGGCTCCGCCCCCCGGCCGGCGCTGAGGGCCCGGCCCCGCCCCGTTCCCCCGGTCCACGCTGTGGTGAGTGTTGGTCAATTTCTTTACTTTCCAAGTCCAGTGACACTCCCAGCATGGGCTGTGCTCTGCTGGAGGAGCCGTTTGTGCCTCCTCAGCCTGTGGCAGTGAGCACACAGGGAAGCTCAAGGCAGATTTCCTGAGATCTGTGTTCCCCACGTCACAGAAATCTAAGGGATTTGAGGAGAAATCGAAGGAATTTGAGGAGAAACCTAAGGAATCCACGTATTAAATTTGCTATGGAGGCACTCGGCTCCTATGCCAACAATTTTGCACTCCCGGGATGATGTCCCCTCTATTGGAGTGCCTGGGATGTGATGGATTATTACTTGGAAACCAGGCAGAGGAGCTGTGCATGCAGCGCTTGGATTTTGACTTTGCCCCGAGATCCTTGCCTCCCTGCCAGCCCTTGCTGTTAGTAACGATTCCAAAGGAAAAATTGTAAATGAAGGCTAATGATGGCTGGGGGAATTTCCTTAGGAATTATGAACCTCACACATACGGAATTTTGGAAGTGGATCCCGATTTCAGCCTTGTACACCTGCAGGAGAAGAGGGATCCAGTGTGTCAGACAATGAGGTGTCCAGGGAAGGAGCAGCAAATCCCCCTCTGCCCCTGCTGTCACACTCAGAGTGGCAGCCACAGGTGAGATGTAAAGGACGAAGAGGAGACACACAGCAGGTGAGACAGCCACAGGTGAGTGCTGTTAGGATAATGAAGTCACACGGCAGTGCCACGTGAGGGCAATTAAGGAGAACAATGAGCAACCAGGGCAGCCACAGGTGAGGGCTGTTAGGATAAGGGGGCTGCTTTAAAAGGGGACCCTCAGCTCACTCCGCCTTGGAGCTCCTGGAGAAGGGACCTTTGCCATGTGTTCCTGTGAGTGTCGCCTGGAAGGACGGTGAGAGCATCTCGTTAGATTTGGGGGTGCGCTTGGATGTGCAGCTTTGCTCAAAGGAGGTGCCGAGGAACGACCCTTTGTGCCGGCTGAACAGGTAAGTCAGTGTGGGTTTTTACGGGGAGCTTTTCTCTTTTCTATTTTCAATTTTGCTTTGTTAATCCCTCTGCTGCTGTCTTTGGGGACACGTGTGCCCGTGCACTGCCCGTGAGTGCCTTGAGTGCGTTCACTGCTGGTATTCGTTGTTTTGGGGGGGGATGTCGTAGCCGAGCATTGTTTTGGGGGGGGGATGTCGTAGCCGAGCATTGTTTTGGGGGGGGGATGTCGCAGCTGAGCGGGGCCGGGAGGCGGGAGCCGCGGCACGGAGCTCTCTGCCCGCTCTGGTTTGGGCTCTGCCGGGACACCCCCGGCCCGGTACCGCGGGGCGGGTGGGCGGGGGTCTCGTACAGGGCAGCCTCAGCCTGGCGGAGGAGCGACTTTGGTACCGGGAGCTGGGTTCCGTTCCGTGCCGGGAGCGCGGGGCAGCCTCAGCCTGGCGTAGGAGCGGTTTTGGTACCGGGAGCTGGGTTCCGTTCTGTGCCGGGAGTGCGGGGCTGGCTCGGGCACCGAGCGCCTCCGCTCCTGGGGTCTCCCTGGTCCTCCCCCACCGTGGAACGGCGCCAGCCCCGGAGCGAGTCCAGGCATTGATGTTTTTCTTTTTTTTTTTTTTGTAGCTGACAAAGAGATAACAGCCCGCTGATAGCAGGAAATTCCTAGACGGCGAGACAGCCTTCTTTCACACCCGGCGTGGATTCTCATCCCCGGACAACCAAAAGATAAGTGGGGGGGCTACGGCTCACAGACGGGATGGAAGGAGGGTGGCGGGGGGGGGGAGGACTTTTGAGTCAGATTTGTAGGGCTTGAAAGGTAAAGGACTTAAGGACTAGAGAGCATGCAGTGAAAAGGAGAGGTACAGGCTAGGATGCAAATTAGAGTACAGGCATACCAGCCCACACACCACCCCTGTTTCACTGAGGGCAGGTGCAGGCAGCAACACCAGTGCAGGACAGTGCCAGAAGCCCTGAACCATGCTGGCAGTAACCCTAGGGCTAGAGCCAGGCCAGGAGGATAGTGGGGAGCAGGGTCGACAGGGTTGGGGAAACAGGGGGTTTCCCGCCCCGCCCCTCCCTGCGGTCTCCTGTCTCTCCGCAGCCAGGGATTGCTTCCTTCCTTCCCTCCTCGAGGCGGCGATTGGTAGGCTTCGCGCCTTTGCCATCGCCAAGAGTTCGGCTCTGTCAGCCTCTGCCCTGACCTCAGGGCCACCTTTCCTTAGGGCAGGACAAACTGTGGATTTTGTGTTCCCGGCGTCGGGACACTCTTGGGACCCTGTGTTAAGGAGCGTCCCTGGCTGCAAGTGTAGGGCCTTAAAGAATTGGTGTTCAGCACAGGGGTGTGACAGTGACAGTGACAGAGGCTGAGGGAGAGCTTGAGAGGAAAAGGACTCAGGGGCCAGAGAGCACAGGGTGAAAATAGGAGTACAGGCTAGGATGCAAATTAGAGTACAGGCACAGTGCCCCTGATTCCCTGAGAGCAGGTGCAGGCAGCAACCCTAAGGCTAGGGCTAGGCAGGAGAGATAGTGGGGAGCAGAGTCTGGAGGGTTGGGGACAAGTGGGGGATGCCCACCCTGGGATCCCTGTCCCGCTGCAACCAGGGATGCTCACACCCCTTAGGGAGGCCGTGTGTGCTCAGTGCCAACAGCTCCGTGAAGGCTTTGGCTCTGCAAGTGTCACCTTCCAAGTGTGTGCGGCCCAAGGACCCGGGCATTCCTAGGAGAGGGTGAGTAGCAGAGTTGTGGGGGTTTGGGGCATGTCCTGCTAAAATCAGGCTTTGATATTTGGTTTTCTTTCTTGCAGCTGACTGAGAGACAACAGCCCAGGGACAGCAGGGAACTCCCAGAGGACGAGTGACCCTCCATGGCACCAGACCTGGATTCTCATCCTGGACCATCCCAAAGATAAGTGGGGGGCTACGGGGGGGATCAAAGTGGGGTGCAGGGTCAGGAGTCAGTGGGAGGGGTTTTTGAGTCAGGTTTGGAGGCAGGGATGTCCAAGATGTGATCCCTTGGACTACATAAAGGAGAAGTCTCATTTTTGATCACAGTGCTGTGGTGTGCATGGCAGAGCAGTCCTGGTGAGTGTTTTTTTCACTTGTCTGTTGTGCCTTCTGTATCTTTTGTGTGTCTTGTCTTTTGCCTTAGCCCTCAAGGGGCCTCATCCCTGGCATGATTCTGAGCATTTCTGATCTTGGACAGGCATTGCAATCCCATCTCTCTCCAGAAGCATCCAGTCCAATTTCTTTTCAGATCTTGTTCCCAGCTGTGTCCACAGCTGTGCCCTGCCCTGATCCATTATGGCAGGTTAGGTCTTGTAAGAGTGCAGAGATAGGCAGGGGATTCTGAGCACAGCATTCTCAGGCATCCATCTTTGTGGTTCTTGGCATAAAAGTCATCTTATCATCTTGTTCCTTCATGGATCTCTGAGCCTGGCCAGCTCAGCTTTAGTCTCATCTCAGTCATCTCATTCTGAGTTCTCTTGGTCATCCCAGTCATTCTTCTTGCTGAGAGTTTTCAGTCCCTGTTGTGTCCCCTGGTTTGTTGTGTCCTGTGTCACTGGTGTTGGTGTGTGTTTGGCCTGGACTGCTCTGCCCTGCTGCGCAGTGGGTGTAGGGGTAATAGGACAAGTGCTGGGGACTTGAAATTTGTAATGCTGGGTGTACTTGGACTCTCGAGGGTATTCCTTGATTGGCACAAGATGTCTGGAGCTTTTAAATTATCCTGCAGCACTCTGACTTTTGTTCTAACTTTCTTTCAGATGCAGATGGATTTACATCCATGGCAGAGCGCCCCCTGCTGGGTGAGGAGGGAGTTCCCCTGAGCAGGTCAGTCACTGTTTCTGTTTGTAGAAGTGGAAATGGTGGCTCTGTTACAGCTCTGTTCTTTCTCTTTATTTGTAGGAATTAAAGGCAGATATCAGCAGTCAAGGTGAAGTGGGCAAGGTGAGCAGTGATGGGTGGACAGAAGCAGTTGCTGTTGCTGCAGTCTCACTTTCTGGTGCAACTCTAAGCATCCATTGCTGTGTGTTTAGGGCAGCCCACCCACACGAGGCCGAACATCCCTCACCAAGCGACGACAGAGCCGATTCTCCTCCCTCGTGAGCCCTCCAGGAGCGTGACAGGAGTCTGTGATGAAGCCTTGATCTTCTCCATTTGAAGGTGCCCTCCAGGTACACTTTGGTAATGCCTGAGGAGTGGGGTGAGTCGTGGAGGCAGGGAGGAGGAGCGAGGGTCCCCTCAAGTTTCAGCAGTGCCCCATCCCTTGTCTCCTCTTTACCCAGGCACACCCTGCGCCATCAGCGTCAGCCTCCGAGCGCGGCCGAGGCGTGCGGCCCGAGGGCATTCCTGGGAGAGGGTGAGTACCAGAGTTGTGGGGTTTGGGGGATGTGCTGCTAAAATCAGGCATTCATGTTTGGCTTTCTTTCTTGCAGCTGACTGAGAGACAACAGCCCAGGGACAGCAGGGAACTCCCAGAGGACGAGTGACCTTCCATGGCACCCGACTTGGATTCTCATCCTGGACCATCCCAAAGATAAGTGGGGGGCTACGGGGGGGATCAAAGTGGGGTGCAGGGTCAGGAGTCAGTGGGAGGGGTTTTTGAGTCAGGTTTGGAGGCAGGGATGTCCAAGATGTGATCCCTTGGACTACATAAAGGAGAAGTCTCATTTTTGATCACAGTGCTGTGGTGTGCATGGCAGAGCAGTCCTGGTGAGTGTTTTTTTCACTTGTCTGTTGTGCCTTCTGTGTCTTTTGTGTGTCTTGTCTTTTGCCTTAGCCCTCAAGGGGCCTCTTGGCATCCCTGGCATGATTCTGAGCATTTCTGATCTTGGACAGGCATTGCAATCCCATCTCTCTCCAGAAGCATCCAGTCCATTTCTTTTCAGATCTTGTTCCCAGCTGTGTCCACAGCTGTGCCCTGCCCTGATCCATTATGGCAGGTTAGGTCTTGTAAGAGTGCAGAGATAGGCAGGGGATTCTGAGCACAGCATTCTCAGGCATCCATCTTTGTGGTTCTTGGAATAAAAGTCATCTTGTCATCATCTTGTTCCTTCACAGATCTCTGAGCCTGGCCAGCTCAGCTTTAGTCTCATCTCAGTCATCTCCTTCTGAGTTCTCTTGGTCATCCAGTCATTCTTCTTGCTGAGAGTTTTCTGTCCCTGTTGTGTCCCCTGGTTTGTTGTGTCCTGTGTCACTGGTGTTGGTGTGTGTTTGGCCTGGACTGCTCCGCCCTGCTGCGCAGTTGGGTGTAGGGGTAATAGGACAAGTGGTGGGGACTTGAAATTTGTAATGCTGGGTGTACTTGGACTCTCGAGGGTATTCCTTGATTGGCACAAGATGTCTGGAGCTTTTAAATTATCCTGCAGCACTCTGACTTTTGTTCTAACTTTCTTTCAGATGCAGATGGATTTACATCCATGGCAGAGCGCCCCCTGCTGGGTGAGGAGGGAGTTCCCCTGAGCAGGTCAGTCACTGTTTCTGTTGTAGAAGTGGAAATGGTGGCTCTGTTACAGCTCTGTTCTTTCTCTTTATTTGTAGGAATTAAAGGCGGATATCAGCAGTCAAGGTGAAGTGGGCAAGGTGAGCAGTGATGGGTGGACAGAAGCAGTTGCTGTTGCTGCAGTCTCACTTTCTGGTGCAACTCTAAGCATCCATTGCTGTGTGTTTAGGGCAGCCCACCCACACGAGGCCGAACATCCCTCACCAAGCTGACGACACAGCCAATTCTCCTCCCTCGTGAGCCCTCCAGGAGCGTGACAGGAGTCTGTGATGAAGCCTTGATCTTCTCCATTTGAAGGTGCCCTCCAGGTACCTTTGGTAATGCCTGAGGAGGGGGTGAGTCATGGAGGCAGGGAGGAGGCGCGAGGGTCCCCTCAAGTTTCAGCAGTGCCCCATCCCTTGTCTCCTCTTTACCCAGGCACACCCTGCGCCATCAGCGTCAGCCTCCGAGCGCGGCCGAGGCGTGCGGCCGAGGGCATTCCTGGGAGAGGGTGAGTACCAGAGTTGTGGGGTTTGGGGATGTGCTGCTAAAATCAGGCATTCATGTTTGGTTTCTTTCTTGCAGCTGACTGAGAGACAACAGCCCAGGGACAGCAGGGAACTCCCAGAGGATGAGTGACCTCCATGGCACCCGACTTGGATTCTCATCCTGGACCATCCCAAAGATAAGTGGGGGGCTACGGGGGGATCAAAGTGGGGTGCAGGGTCAGGAGTCAGTGGGAGGGATTTTTGAGTCAGGTTTGGAGGCAGGGATGTCCAAGATGTGATCCCTTGGACTACATAAAGGAGAAGTCTCATTTTTGATCACAGTGCTGTGGTGTGCATGGCAGAGCAGTCCTGGTGAGTGTTTTTTTCACTTGTCTGTTGTGCCTTCTGTGTCTTTTGTGTGTCTTGTCTTTTGCCTTAGCCCTCAAGGGGCCTCTTGGCATCCCTGGCATGATTCTGAGCATTTCTGATCTTGGACAGGCATTGCATTCCCATCTCTCTCCAGAAGCATCCAGGTCTTGTTCCCAGCTGTGTCCACAGCTGTGCCCTGCCCTGATCCATTATGGCAGGTTAGGTCTTGTAAGAGTGCAGAGATAGGCAGGGGATTCTGAGCACAGCATTCTCAGGCATCCATCTTTGTGGTTCTTGGAATAAAAGTCATCTTGTCATCATCTTGTTCCTTCACGGATCTCTGAGCCTGGCCAGCTCAGCTTTAGTCTCATCTCAGTCATCTCATTCTGAGTTCTCTTGGTCATCCAGTCATTCTTCTTGCTGAGAGTTTTCTGTCCCTGTTGTGTCCCCTGGTTTGTTGTGTCCTGTGTCACTGGTGTTGGTGTGTGTTTGGCCTGGACTGCTCCGCCCTGCTGCACAGCTGGGTGTAGGGGTAATAGGACAAGTGTGGGGACTTGAAATTTGTAATGTGGGTGTACTTGGACTCTCGAGGGTATTCCTTGATTGGCACAAGATGTCTGGAGCTTTTAAATTATCCTGCAGCACTCTGACTTTTGTTCTAACTTTCTTTCAGATGCAGATGGATTTACATCCATGGCAGAGCGCCCCCTGCTGGGTGAGGAGGGAGTTCCCCTGAGCAGGTCAGTCACTGTTTCTGTTGTAGAAGTGGAAATGGTGGCTCTGTTACAGCTCTGTTCTTTCTCTTTATTTGTAGGAATTAAAGGCAGATATCAGCAGTCAAGGTGAAGTGGGCAAGGTGAGCAGTGATGGGTGGACAGAAGCAGTTGCTGTTGCTGCAGTCTCACTTTCTGGTGCAACTCTAAGCATCCATTGCTGTGTGTTTAGGGCAGCCCACCCACACGAGGCCGAACATCCCTCACCAAGGACGACAGAGCCGTTCTCCTCCCTCGTGAGCCCTCCAGGAGCTGACAGAGTCTGTGATGAAGCCTTGATCTTCTCCATTGAAGGCCCCCAGGTACACTTGGTAATGCCTGAGGAGCAGGGAGGAGCGAGCCCTCGTTCACTGCCCCCCCCCCCCCCCCCCCCCCACCGCCCCCCCCGAGCGGCGAGGCATTCCAGAGGTGAGTACGATTTTTATGCTGTATCAGACTGGGCTTCTTCTGCACTGCTGAGCCCCCCAGCAAATAAATTGGAGGGCCTGGTGGGAGGATCAAAGTGGGGTGCAGGGTCAGGAGTCAGTGGGAGGGATTTTTGAGTCAGGTTGGAGGCAGGATGTCCAAGATGTGATCCCTTGGACACATAAAGGGAAGTCTCATTTTTGATCACAGTGCTGTGGTGTGCATGGCAGAGCAGTCCTGGTGAGTGTTTTTTTCACTTGTCTGTTGTGCCTTCTGTGTCTTTTGTGTGTCTTGTCTTTTGCCTTAGCCCTCAAGGGGGCCTCTTGGAAACTGGCATGATTCTGAGCAATTCTGATCTTGGACAGGCATTGCAATCCCATCACTCTTCAAAGCATCCAGGTCTTGTTCCCAGCTGTGTCCACAGCTGTGCCCTGCCCTGATCCATTATGGCAGGTTAGGTCTTGTAAGAGTGCAGAGATAGGCAGGGGATTCTGAGCACAGCATTCTCAGGCATCCATCTTTGTGGTTCTTGGAATAAAAGTCATCTTGTCATCATCTTGTTCCTTCACAGATCTCTGAGCCTGGCCAGCTCAGCTTTAGTCTCATCTCAGTCATCTCCTTCTGAGTTCTCTTGGTCATCACAGTCATTCTTCTTGCTGAGAGTTTTCTGTCCCTGTTGTGTCCCCTGGTTTGTTGTGTCCTGTGTCACTGGTGTTGGTGTGTGTTTGGCCTGGACTGCTCTGCCCTGCTGCACAGCTGGGTGTAGGGGTAATAGGACAAGTGGTGGGGACTTGAAATTTGTAATGCTGGGTGTACTTGGACTCTCGAGGGTATTCCTTGATTGGCACAAGATGTCTGGAGCTTTTAAATTATCCTGCAGCACTCTGACTTTTGTTCTAACTTTCTTTCAGATGCAGATGGATTTACATCCATGGCAGAGCGCCCCCTGCTGGGTGAGGAGGGAGTTCCCCTGAGCAGGTCAGTCACTGTTTCTGTTGGTAGAAGTGGAAATGGTGGCTCTGTTACAGCTCTGTTCTTTCTCTTTATTTGTAGGAATTAAAGGCGGATATCAGCAGTCAAGGTGAAGTGGGCAAGGTGAGCAGTGATGGGTGGACAGAAGCAGTTGCTGTTGCTGCAGTCTCACTTTCTGGTGCAACTCTAAGCATCCATTGCTGTGTGTTTAGGGCAGCCCACCCACACGAGGCCGAACATCCCTCACCAAGCTGACGACAGAGCCGGTTCTCCTCCCTCGTGAGCCCTCCAGGAGCGTGACAGGAGTCTGTGATGAAGCCTTGATCTTCTCCATTTGAAGGTGCCCTCCAGGTACACTTTGGTAATGCCTGAGGAGCAGGGGGTGAGTCATGGAGGCAGGGAGGAGGCGCGAGGGTCCCCTCAAGTTTCAGCAGTGCCCCATCCCCTTGTCTCCTCTTTACCCAGGCACACCCTGCGCCATCAGCGTCAGCCTCCGAGCGCGGCCGAGGCGTGCGGCCCGAGGGCATTCCTGGGAGAGGGTGAGTACCAGAGTTGTGGGGTTTGGGGGATGTGCTGCTAAAATCAGGCATTCATGTTTGGCTTTCTTTCTTGCAGCTGACTGAGAGACAACAGCCCAGGGACAGCAGGGAAATCCCAGAGGATGAGTGACCCTCCATGGCACCCGACTTGGATTCTCATCTTGGACCATCCCAAAGATAAGTGGGGGGCTACGGGGGGGATCAAAGTGGGGTGCAGGGTCAGGAGTCAGTGGGAGGGTTTTTGAGTCAGGTTTGGAGGCAGGGATGTCCAAGATGTGATCCCTTGGACTACATAAAGGAGAAGTCTCATTTTTGATCACAGTGCTGTGGTGTGCATGGCAGAGCAGTCCAGTGCATGTTTTTTTCACTTGTCTGTTGTGCCTTCTGTGTCTTTTGTGTGTCTTGTCTTTTACCTTAGCCCTCAAGGGGCCTCTTGGAACTCTGGCATCAGTCTGAGCAATTCTGATCTTGGACAGGCATTGCAATCCCATCACTCTTCAAAGCATCCAGGTCTTGTTCCCAGCTGTGTCCACAGCTGTGCCCTGCCCTGATCCATTATGGCAGGTTAGGTCTTGTAAGAGTGCAGAGATAGGCAGGGGATTCTGAGCACAGCATTCTCAGGCATCCATCTTTGTGGTTCTTGGAATAAAAGTCATCTTGTCATCATCTTGTTCCTTCACGATCTCTGAGCCTGGCCAGCTCAGCTTTAGTCTCATCTCAGTCATCTCATTCTGAGTTCTCTTGGTCATCACAGTCATTCTTCTTGCTGAGAGTTTTCTGTCCCTGTTGTGTCCCCTGGTTTGTTGTGTCCTGTGTCACTGGTGTTGGTGTGTGTTTGGCCTGGACTGCTCGCCCTGCTGCACAGTTGGGTGTAGGGGTAATAGGACAAGTGGTGGGGACTTGAAATTTGTAATGCTGGGTGTACTTGGACTCTCGAGGGTATTCCTTGATTGGCACAAGATGTCTGGAGCTTTTAAATTATCCTGCAGCACTCTGACTTTTGTTCTAACTTTCTTTCAGATGCAGATGGATTTACATCCATGGCAGAGCGCCCCCTGCTGGGTGAGGAGGGAGTTCCCCTGAGCAGGTCAGTCACTGTTTCTGTTGGTAGAAGTGGAAATGGTGGCTCTGTTACAGCTCTGTTCTTTCTCTTTATTTGTAGGAATTAAAGGCAGATATCAGCAGTCAAGGTGAAGTGGGCAAGGTGAGCAGTGATGGGTGGACAGAAGCAGTTGCTGTTGCTGCAGTCTCACTTTCTGGTGCAACTCTAAGCATCCATTGCTGTGTGTTTAGGGCAGCCCACCCACACGAGGCCGAACATCCCTCACCAAGGACGACAGAGCCGTTCTCCTCCCTGTGAGCCTCCAGGAGCGTGACAGGAGTCTGATGAAGCCTTATCTTCTCCATTTGAAGTGCCTCCAGGTACCTTGTAATGCTGAGGAGCATGGAGCAGGGAGAGGCGAGGTCCCTCAAGTTTCAGCAGTGCCCCATCCCCTTGTCTCCTCTTTACCAGGCACACCTGCGCCATCAGCGTCAGCCTCGAGCGCCGAGCTGCGGCCGAGGCATTCCTGGAGAGGGTGAGTAGCTGAATCGCTTTGTTTGGTTTCTTCTTGCAGGACTGAGACACAGCCCGGACAGCAGGTCCCAGAAATACTCCATGGCACCGGGTTCTCCTGATGAGAGGATAAAGTGGGGTGCAGGGTCAGGAGTCAGTGGGAGGGATTTTTGAGTCAGTTGGGGGGTGTCCAAGATGTTCCCTTGGCACTAATGGGAAGTCTCATTTTTGATCACAGTGCTGTGGTGTGCATGGCAGAGCAGTCCTGGTGAGTGTTTTTTTCACTTGTCTGTTGTGCCTTCTGTGTCTTTTGTGTGTCTTGTCTTTTACCTTAGCCCTCAAGGGGCCTCTTGGAAACTCTGGCATCAGTCTGAGCAATTCTGATCTTGGACAGGCATTGCAATCCCATCTCTCTTCAAAGCATCCAGGTCTTGTTCCCAGCTGTGTCCACAGCTGTGCCCTGCCCTGATCCATTATGGCAGGTTAGGTCTTGTAAGAGTGCAGAGATAGGCAGGGGATTCTGAGCACAGCATTCTCAGGCATCCATCTTTGTGGTTCTTGGAATAAAAGTCATCTTGTCATCATCTTGTTCCTTCACGGATCTCTGAGCCTGGCCAGCTCAGCTTTAGTCTCATCTCAGTCATCTCATTCTGAGTTCTCTTGGTCATCACAGTCATTCTTCTTGCTGAGAGTTTTCTGTCCCTGTTGTGTCCCCTGGTTTGTTGTGTCCTGTGTCACTGGTGTTGGTGTGTGTTTGGCCTGGACTGCTCTGCCCTGCTGCACAGCTGGGTGTAGGGGTAATAGGACAAGTGGTGGGGACATGAAATTTGTAATGCTGGGTGTACTTGGACTCTCGAGGGTATTCCTTGATTGGCACAAGATGTCTGGAGCTTTTAAATTATCCTGCAGCACTCTGACTTTTTCTACCTGATGCAGATGAAATAATCTGTGGATACAAGTAAGATTGGAGTTTCTTTGGGTTGTTGCTCCCACAAAATACAGATAATTCTTGGATAGGATTAACTTGACATGTTTCATTCTCCCTTCCCCTTAAAATCAGTGCAGAGGAAGCAGATTTTAAATCATCATTCCATGGATTCCACCAACTTCCTGACTGTTCCAAAAGTTTTCAATGTTAGAAATTCCTGAGCTTGTTTTCCAGGCAAGCTGGATTTAGATGTTATTAATTCTGTTATTTGATGTTTTCCCTCTCTCTGATTTTAGAAAGGGAATATTTACTTTTCCCAATTTTCCATCCCAATTGCAATTTTTGTACATCTTAGGGCACATTTCTAAGGAAATTTACCAAGTGAATGTTGGTAAGTCAGGAATTGTTCAGCACCATATCCACAGAATTCTGTAAATTCCCAGGAGAACTTGCTGAGTGTTTAATTGCCATAATTCATCTCTTTGTAAAGTGAAATTCACTGCATTTTCAATGACATAAATCCCATTGAAACCTCAATCCTGGTCTAATTGTTGTTCCTTAGACACCATGGGGTGGTTCTTTCCTGCCTTGGCACATTTGGATGTTCATTTGAAGTGAGATTCCTGCTAAAATAGAATCTGTTTCCAAGCACAACTGGGAATTGTCTGGAAAACCCAATTTTCTGGGAGGCACTGAGTTTGTTTTCCCTATCCCTGCAGAACTGAGGATACTCTCAGAGCTGTGTTAGGCAGTGGCATGAGGGGAGAGCTGCAGTTATTTAATTTTGTAGTTATGCATTTGATATTTTAATTTTTTTAGTTTTGTATTTGCTTGTCTTGCATTGCTTTTATTTTATTGTGCTTTATATTTACATGTTATTTTGTATTTGATATTTTTTATTCTTTTAGTTTTGTATTTGCTTGTCTTGCATTGCTTTTATTTTATTGTGCTTTTTATTTACATGTTATTTTGCATTTGATATTTATATTTTTTTATTTTGTATTTGCTTGTTTTGCATGCTTTTATTTTATTTGCTTTATATTTACTTTTTTTTTTTTTTATTTTTTTTTTTTTTATTTGCTTTTTGCATGCTTTTATTTTATTGTGCTTTATATTTACATTTTTTTGTTTTGTATTTTTAAACAGGTTTTATTTTTAATTTCCTCTATTTTTATATTTTAATTTTTTCTTATATGACTTTATTTTTAATGTCTCTATTTTTATATATTTAATGTTATTATTTCCATGTTATTTTTATTTTGTATTTTTGTTGTTTTATTTAATTTTTTGTTTTTAATTTTTAAATGTGATTTTATTTCTTTTATTATTTTATTTTTATTACTTTTAAATTTTATTTTAAATTTTCATTTCTTTTTTATTTTATTTTTAATTTATTTTTTAGTTTTGTATTTGCTTGCTTTTGCATGCTTTTATTTTATTCTGCTTTTATTTACTTTTATTTTTTTTGATTTTTTTTTTTTTTTTTTTTTTTTTTTTTTTTTTTTTTTTTTTTTTTTTTTTTTTTTTTTTTTTTTTTTTTTGTATTTGCTTGCTTTTGCATGCTTTTATTTTATTCTGCTTTATATTTACATGTTTTATTTTGCATTTGATATTTTATATTTTTTTAGTTTTGTATTTGCTTGCTTTTATTGTGCTTTTTATTTACATGTTATTTTTTTTGCGTTTGATATTTTTATTTTTTTAGTTTTGTATTTGCTTACTTTTGCACGCTTTTATTTTATTGTGCTTTATATTTACATTTTTTTTGTTTTGTATTTTTAAAGAGGTTTTATTTTTAATTTCCTCTATTTTTATATTTTAATTTTAATTTTTTCTTATATGACTTTATTTTAATGCCTCTATTTTTATTATTATTTAATGTTATTATTTCCATGTTATTTTTATTTTGTATTTTTATTGTTTTATTTAATTTTTTGTTTTTAATTTTTAAATGTGATTTTATTTCTTTTATTTTTATTACTTTTAAATTTTATTTTAAAATTTTCATTTTTTTTATTTTATTTTAATTTATTTTTTCACGTTTTCTTTGTTCCTTTTTCCCCTTGCTCTTTCTTACCCTGAGGTGTGGAAGTTTGGCTGTTGGCAAGAAAAGTTGAGAAATGATGTCCATGTCCACTGGATGTCTGGATACAATTGGGAGTGCAGTTAGCAAAACCTCTGTATTTTCTGCTGAATTAAAAACCTGAATGGAGAAAGCTGTAAACACCGTGGTGCCGTTTTTTTCCTTTTTACACACTAACAGTTCTCATTTCCCCCAGTTACAGAATTACCAGCAGTAACTTGATGTTGAGGTGTATTTCAGAGTTAGCAATAAAACAAAGTAGACTTTTTATTTTGTAACACTCCAAATCTCATTGTTTAACAAAAAAAATCCAAGATAAAGCAAACAAAAAACCCCCAAACCCCAGAACCAATTCCCCACCCAAAAGAGCAGAGAAAGAGAAAATATATCAATATTATTTTAATAAAAATTAAATATTTCCTGCTTAGAAAACCAGGCTAATTTTATTCTGATTAATTGTGGTTCTGGTGTGTTAGGTTAATTAATTCATATAGTTTAAAACATCATTTAAAACATAAACGAATAAACATGAATTTAAAAAATAAATACAGAAAATACGTAAATAAATGTATTTAAAAGGAGAAATATAAAACATGAAAAATATCAAGGATATAAATGCATATACCATATTGCATACAGTATTATATGTATTATATATATCATTTCAAATATAAACAAACAATTTTAAAATAAATACAAAATATGTAAATAAATGTAATTAAAAAAAGAAATATAAAACATGAGAAATAATATTAAGGATATAAATACATATACCATATTGCATACTTTATTATATATATTAAATATCATTTGAAATATAAACAAACAAACATGAATTTAAAAAATAAATACAGAAAATATGTAAATATATGTAGTTAAAAAAGAAATACAAAACATGAGAAATATCAATGATATAAATACATATACCATATTGCATACATTATTATATATTAAATATCATTTCAAATATAAACAAACATGAATTTTAAAAATAAATACGAAAATATGTAAATAAATGTAATTTAAAAAAGAAATATAAAACATGAAAAATAATATCAATGATATAAATACATATACCATATTGCATACAGTATTATATATTAAATATCATTTCAAATATAAACAAACATGAATTTTAAAAATAAATACGAAAATATGTAAATAAATGTAATTTAAAAAAGAAATATAAAACATGAAAAATAATATCAAGGATATAAATACATATACCATATTGCATACAGTATTATATATTAAATATCATTTCAAATATAAACAAACACGTGAATTTAAAAAATAAATACAGAAAATATGTAGATAAATGTAATTAAAAAGAGAAATATAAAACATGAAAAATAATATCAAGGATATAAATGCATATACCATATTGCATACAGTATTATATATGATATAATACATGGATATGAAGAGAAAGATAAATGGTAATTATGAAAATAGTAAATATTAAAACTCTTGAAATATAGCTTTCAATAAAGGCTTCTTTGCTTTGAGTTTGGCTGGTGGCAGGGTTCTTTTATTTCTGGTCGGGGGTCTTTCGGGGCATTTATTTTACAGGGTTTGGGAAGGGGATTTTTTGTCACGTTCTTTTTTGCCTGCGCTCTCTGCCTGTCCCCTGCGCTCGTGGCAGTGCTGGCACCTTGTGGTCATAAAGCGGTACTGCAGCTGCCCCCATGCGCCTCCCGGGTTGAACACGGGGCGGTGCTGCCATCCTGTGGGCACACAGCGGTATTGCAGCTCCCTCACCGCCTATGCCGGGCTTAGCACGGGGCGGTGCTGCCACCTGGTGCCTACAGAGCGGTATTGCAGCTCCCCCGGCTGACCTCACAAAAAGGAGAAGAAATTATGATGTCTCTTTGCAAAAACCTTTGGGTGCATCAGGGTATTAATTCAGGGAACTGACGCTTCATCTTTAAATGTTCTGTGCTCTGCCATCGTCACGGTAAGCCCTGAAAGCCTCCTGAGCTGTTATCATACAGAGCTGTTTGGTCAAAAAAAAAACCAAAACCCACCAAAAAAACCCCCCAAAACCATCACTATTTTATTACTGTGTGCAAACTCAGGGGAAAGTTTTTATTCAACATCTCTCAGTAGGACATTAAAGCTCCAGTTTCTCTTTTCTTGAACAGTCTGAGACACAGTAATACTTATGTCATTTTTATTACAGGCATTTTAAACTTTTTAAAGAACCAAAAGGACTGTGTGCATGTGTGTGTTGTTAATATCCATCCTCTCTCCAATACAGAATGGGAAAAAAAGGCTGCAGAGCTTCCTACAATGGGCTGTAAGTGCAAATAAGGAGGAGACAGAGGTTTAGTCATGATGATTTACTATTTCTTAAGAACCTGGTTGATTTCATGATACCAAAACCAGTATGAATAGAAGACTGAACTCAGGAATCATGATGGTCTTCTGGGGTTTAAAAAGCTTTAATGGCTTTTAAAGACATTTATATCAGACCTGGTTTATTTTAATTATTTTTTTTTTTAATAAAAAGAAATAAAGTCCTGATCCATCACTGCTGCTGCACTGTGCGACAGAAGCCCACCTTTTCCTCCAGTTGGAACAGGTGAGAGATGAAACTAAGTGGATCCCGAGGGGTTTGGGGGCATTTTGGGGGTTTTTTGGATTTGTAGGGTTTGGAGGATTTGGGACGGCACCAGCAGCCTGTCCACGTTCAGCCTGAGGGGATCGCCAGGGATCTGCTCGGATCTGCTGGGTCCCCAGAGTGGATCCCGAGGGATTTGGGGACTTTGGGGGGATCTGGGTGATCCCAGAGCAGCCGGACCCGGCTCCTGAGGGATGGGGCTGGGATCCTGGATCTGCTCCTCCCCCCCTCCCAGATCCCCAAACTGGGACGGACTGGGATGGACTGGGAGCTAAACGATGGGTTAAAAGGGTCTGGAAAAGAACCCCGGAGCCCCCGAGCCCCCCCGAGCTTCTCCAAAATCACTCAAAATTCCCTCAATTTTTCCAAAATCCCCTCAGTATCCCCCCTTTTCCCCTCCCCTCACTTCATGGCCGCCGCCTCGCGCCGGCGCCGAAGCCCCGCCCACTCCCTAGACGCACCTAGTTATTGGTCAGGGACGAACCGGCCCCGTCCTCCCATTGGATGTGAGAGCTGCCGGTCAAAAGGTGAGGGGAGAGGCGCCAGAGAGGAGTAATCAAACACCGAGCGATGGATTGGAAAGCAATCGAGCGCAGAGCGATAGATCAGGGAGCAATCGAGCGCAGAGCGATGGATCGGAAAGCAATCGAGCGCAGAGCGATGGATCGGAAAGCAATCGAGCGCAGAGCGATGGATCGGAAAGCAATCGAGCGCAGAGCGATGGATCAGGGAGCAATCGAGCGCAGAGCGATGGATCGGAAAGCAATCAAGCGCAGAGCGATGGATCGGAAAGCAATCGATCCTGGGGACGGGAGGGACAGGTGAGACAGGAAGAGGTATGGGTACAGGTGAGGGACTACAGGTGAGTACAGGTGTTCTCTCACATCTCTCAGGTGGGGTGACAGTGATGGACAGGGGGATCAGGTGAGGGTCAGGGACAGGTGAGGCACAGATAAGGGCACAGGTGAGTACAGGTAAGAGTACAGGTAAGGGTACAGGTGCACTCACATCTCTCAGGCAGGGTGATGGTGATGGACAGGGGTCAGTAACTTGGGGGAACTGGCAAGCCACTGGGGGTACTGGGAGGGACTGGGGGTAACAGGGCGTACTGGGATGCACTAGGTATGAGACCCCTTTGGGGTGCTCAGGCTCCAGGCTCCTTCCACGCCTTCCCCATGGGGTCCAGACCCTTTTGGGGGTGTCCAGGAGCCTCCTGAGCCCTCCCCAATTTCCCCCAAATACCCCCGGAGGGTCGGTGGGTTTCGGGGGGGATTCTCCAGGGGTCGCGCGTTCGAGTCCCGGCTCCGCTGGCTGACCCTGCGTCTCTATGGTCGGCGGGCAAGCGGCCAGAGCGGCCCCGTTAGCGCCGCTCTAGCGCCACTTCCGGCGTCTCGATGGTAGCCGGAGGACCCCGCGTCTCTATGGTCGGCGAGGGAGCGGCCCCGTGCCCGCCGCTCTGGCCCTACTTCCCGCCTCATTTCCGGCGGCAGCGGCGGCGGCAGCGGGCTGTGTCACGCGTGGGAGCGGTGAGGAAGGGGCACGAATTTGGTCGGGTTTTTGGGTGGGGTTGAGGGGTTTGGGGGGAGGTTTGGAGGGTGGGGGGAGTGAAGGAGCGGAAGTCATTCTGCCAACAAGAAGTAATTTGCCTTTGTAAGATCTTGTTAGGTGCTCTCTGTTCCGTGGATTACATCTCCCTTCTTGTGCGTGAGGCCTGAAAAGTACACAAAGAACAAATACCGAAATCGTTGTTTCTTAAGAAAATTTGACATCGACCAAATTTCGCCACGAGAGGAATGCCTTTACAAGTGCAAATCACAGCTGAAAGACGGTAATGTAAAAACCTCTTCATAGTGCTTGCACATCCGTTTTGCATTTTCTGTTTTAATCTCTGCAGTGGACTGGATTCACAGAGCTGTGCAGTAGCTAGGGCTATAAATCAAGCCTAGAAGGAGCATTCTCAGAAATGCTCAGAATTTCCCGCTCTGTTTTGAGATGGCTCCGAAGCAGTTATCAGTACCTCCATTGCTCCTGGGTTATACTCCCCATAAAAGCTCAAAGCGTCTCCTGTGCAGAAGGCGCTTGGGTATCAGTAAAGCTGGAGCACAGAATCTCTGTCAGGGTAGATCCTGAGGATGTAAAAGCACAGTTTGCCCTAGTGCAGAAATGTGTCCTCTTAAATATGAAGCTGGACTTGTAATGTATAAACTCAGGCACGTGGTACAAGTCAAATATTCACATATGGTTCACGTTAGAAAACTTCCATTTAAAAGGTGAATTATTTCTGATGTTGGACAGGTTACTCATGCTTTAAAATGAAACTGTAGCTTTCATCTCCTTTCAGTTTTAATAGAACTAAAGTGAGGCGTGTGCATCCACTACTCCCATAAAGAAAAGATAAACTACGAAGCCTTTGTGTTACATATAACTATATTTGTTGATGAAAAGATGAAATATCAAATGTATTTTAATAATGTAGTGTAGCTTTTCTGCTTTGATGTTCCAGTTCAAATGAACATCTGGAATAATCCGGCCCATATGATATTACATTAATTTGTCTCAGCAAGTTAGTTAGCTTTTGTAAATGTTCCATGTATTTGTGAATGGTGGGAGAGAAGTAGCAAAACTATCTTGTAGAAATTATGGAAAGAGTCATTTCCTCTGACTGTGATAGTTACATGTCGTCTGTCTGATGTAGCCTGTCATTTTTTTAGCTTACATTTTCCTAACAATAGGGCAGTCACCATAACCAAGACATGCTACATGGGAGGTGTGAATTACGGTAAGCTTGTTACATGGAAAGAGCTGGCATAGTTGGAAAAAGCACAACTGAGAACGTGCTAAACTGGGATGTTTTAACAGATAAACATTTTTTTAATCTATAGTCTTTAATATACTGCTTATTATTTTGGTGATCCCGGATTTGGTATGAATTGTTTCCTTTGGGGGTTTGAACGTGATGTAGAGTGAAAATAAATCCAAGGTAGTGTAAAAATATGCAGAACTAACAGACGAGATTTCTTTCTTTCTGTCTGCATTTATCTGAAATGTGAAGAAATAAGCAAAGTTTATGCAGTTGTGAAGAAATGAAATAGTGTGAAGCTCATAGAGCTGTATTTAATCAGAATTCTGGTTTCACTGGGTATACACAAATCAAATTAGGATTATGCTTGTGCATCAGTAGTAAGAACCAAAATGCCATGAAACACTGCTCCCAAGGTTTTGTGTCATGTCACATTTCACTGCATCACTCTGATCCACAGCTATTCTCATTTCGGTTTGTGCTTGTCCAGGGTTTCCTATACAGGGAATAATGTTTCCTCATGAGCTTCCATGTCCCTTCCATAGATACTTTCTGTTTTCAGTTTTACTTTTGGCAGGGCAGTGAAACGGTAGGTTTTACACCAGACGTGATTTTACACCGGTGCATTTGTGTAGAGTAAATACTGAAAATACTGAATCAGCTGCATTTTAAATAAAATGTTAAATGCAGCAGGAAATGTATCTGCCACTATCAACATCCAAATTGCTTGAAGAATATGGATTTGAGCTTAATGCACTGCTCTTGAGGCTTTTTAATTGATGAAGAGATGGATGCTATGATGACCTCTTAGATTTGTTTATCTGGGCAAAATATAAAATAATGGTTTAGAAATGGAGCAGTAGCAATGGCTTAAGTTGATGTTAGCAGTCCTTGCAACTGTGAAAACTGTAGGGACTTGAGAAGCGCAGAAATTTATTCAGCCTTTATTCATTGTAAGGATATTTGGAAATGTTTGTTTGAAACCAAGAAAGAAGCCTAAACTGAAAGGAAATGAAATCTATAAAACTTCCATTCTAAAGCTGCATCCTACCGTTTATCTGTTGCATTTCAGTATAATATTAAAAAGGATGTTTAATACTGCAGAGGAGCTAGCTATGAAAGCAATGTCATTAAGTCATCGATAGCTGTCTATCATTTAGAAGAAAATAGATGAAACTTCCTGAGGAATCATCTGCATCATATTTTTAGAGAGAGGCTGTTTTTCAGAGTGAGAGGGACAAGACTAAGAAATTAGGAACGAGCTTCCCAGCAGTAGGGTCTGTGTGTGGAAATGTGTGTGTTTAGGTATTTACAAGCTCTGACATAATCACATTACTTTGGAGTGAAATTCTCGATGCTTCCTAGGGATTAAGATTTCTTAATTTCTATGTATTAAGAGGTATCCTTTCCTAATCTATAGTGGGATGTCAGGATGTTCTGATTGACTTTGGTTGTCTCCTAGGCAAGTGACAGCACCCAGTTTAAATACAGCCTTGGCCCAGAGCTGGGTGGTGTGCTAGAGCTCAGTGATGTGCTTGATGAGCATTCTAGGAAAGGATCACAGTTGATACATAGCTGCAGATAGAATTGGCAGATCATTGCTTCCCTAGGAGGAGGCAGGAGCAGGGGCATGATGTTGTCTTGTCAGTTTTGTGGTGTGAGGCTCGGTCTGTTAAAGGTTGTCACTGGCCAAAATGGCAAAGAAAAACTCCTGGAATAATGTAGAAATGCCCCTGCATGTCCTGTCTTCTGTGACTTGTGGGACGTGTTAGGTCAGAGAGCCGTTTTGAAACATGGATGAGGATGTAGGTGTAGACTATTGTTCCTTGGAAAAGAATATTTAGAGATGTCTATGTACAGTCTTGCCTTTCAAAATCACCACCACCTCCTTTTGGGCACCCTTAGTTTAGATGCTGGGTTTGGTTCAGACGCTTACTTTTCCTTTCTTCTATCTCTGTCTGTCTTTTGGACAAGTGTTTTTTTCACTTGAGTTCATGCTTTTAAAGGCCTGAAAAAGGGGAGAGAAGCTGCTGCTTCTCCTGTTTCCACTGATGGCTGCAAACACTCCAGCACAGCCAGCACTGGAGCCTGTTAGCCGAGTGACTCCAGCCCATGCAGAACTCCCACGGAACAGAGAAAAAGCAGCAGCAGCCCAAGAGCAGCAGGGAAAGCTGCTGTGCACTGCCCCAGTCTGCTGGGGCAGCTGGGATGGCTCAAGGATAACCTGCCCTGCACACAGAGGAAGCTGAGATATTGTGGGGTGTAGGAGAAAGAAGGGATTTGGTGCAGGATGAGCACGGGGAAGAGGAAGGAAGAGTATTTATAGTTGTTTGACTTCTTTTTTTCTTTATGGTCCCGTCTTTTCCAGGTACCCAGATCAGCAATCAGAAGTGGGGGTTTAATAACAGTAAGTTAAAGCAGGAGAAATTTCCCCAGCTAAGACAGTTGTCCCAGTGACAGCCCTTAGCAAAAGAAAAATCAAGACTTGGATTCAATTACTGCAGAAGTAGAGTTCCCAGATTCTCTGCTGAATGAACATGCAGATATTCCTGACTTAAATTTCTATCTCAGCAATAAAATTATTGATATTATGGTACCTTTGAGACCTGTGGAAATGAAAAGACAACTTGGAGGTCAAATCTTGGTTTCAATTTCTAAGTCAATGTATTTATTTAGCCTGAAGAAAACTCATGAGATGTAAAGCATTTCAATTCTAATGTGATTCTTTTAAGAGCTGATATATTTATATGGGTACCAAAAATATTCAGTGTAAAGGGCAGCTGTCAAAGAAACTATTATATAATGAAAGTAGATTTAAAATTCTGATTTCAAATCTAAGATCTTAGTCTAATTAAGCAATAAATGGCAAGTGTCCTTGAAATCGACCTTTTTTGGGGTCAGGTCACTTTTCCAGAGGCTCTTAATTTCCTGATGACACCAAGGTATGTAGCAATGCTCAGAAGTACAGAAAATTTTTGTGTAATTGCATTTTTTCTATTCACTATTTGTAGTATTTTCAGATGTGCATGCATTTATGCTTGTATAAGTGTCCCTTCAGTAATGGTGGATCAGCAGTATTACTGGATTTCGTCTTCCCTTTCAGAATTGCAAACAGAAAGGTTGAAAGACTTAGTGGTAGCTAGTACAAAAGTCAGCCAGATCTCTCAAAAGAATTATTTTTGTAATTCAAACTATATTGGCTGTATTTGGTGGAGATACCTGTTTGCTGTTCATTGCATCCCTAAGACAAATGTTAGCAAACAGATTTCACTTAAAGAGGTAACCTCAGTTGGAAATAAGGTGCAGAGCTTGTTTCTACCCTTCCTAAAGTTTCGTGAAGAAGGCAGTGATTTAGGAATTCTGATTTCAGGGAAGGAGTGAGTCATCAGGCTTGTGCATGATGTGGTTCATGTGTGTCTGAAAAGACCAATAGGTGCACAGAAATGGCTGGCTAATGTAAGCAAATGCTGAATGGTTCTTTGACTGAAACTGTCCAGATGGGGGTTTATATGTCCATACGTATTTTTGTTTTAAGTATATATATTTAAACTATAAAGATATAGAAAGGAATAACTGAATTACAGAAAACCCCATAACAGTGCCTGTGTTTCTCAGAGAGGAGACGGGGAAGTAATTTTTGTTATGTGCAGTCACACAGCTAAAATAATGCTGCTGCTTTGACTGGGTTCTGTTTTAAAGACGAGGATATGCTTCCTTAAATACTGCAGTGTTTTTTCTCCTTCTCTAAATATGGAATGAGGATTTAAAGCCAAGTCTTTTATTCCTGTCAGCAAAACACGAATTGAGAACACTCAGGGAAGGTAGCAGCAGTAGTAATGGACACCTTTATAAGAACTGATTTAGTAAAAATAGAAAAAACTTGGAGGGATTCCATGACGTACCCAAAAATCAATGCACAAACAAGACAAACATTTAACAGGTTGATGGGAAGTATGTGGTAGCACTGTCAACACTTCCAAAATACATAAAACCCCTTGGACATAAGGGTGTATGTACCTGTAGTTACTGGTGTGGTTGTATTTGAGTGCGTATGCATGCACATACATATACAAAGTATTTGTGCTCCCCAGTGGGGAAAAACGTTAACAATTCTAGGAAAAACTAGTACTGCTGAAGTGTCCGTGTCAAGTACGATGAAATCATTAACGGTCACGTGTGTTTCTCCCGTTGAATGCTGCAGAATGCCCTTCCCAGACACTGGCAGAAGATGATCACGTTGCATTCAAACTGTCAGCATATTCTAAGACAGGAAAATGAGTGAAGGACCAAGGGGTTGAAACAAGATTCTTCTGTGCATAGCCAGAATGTGCAGAAGTAGAATATCTTGTTGATTTGATGAACAGAAATTGGCAAGTGGGGAAATTGCTGTGGTGAGAATATTTAATTTTTGATAACCTCACATCAGCTTCAGAAAATACACTGCTTTTCATATAATGCCACAGCCTCAGACTGTTGGTGTGCTGATGTGGAAAACTGACATGTGGGAAACCTTCTTAAGAATTCTTATCAAATACGTGTGAGACTAAAATTTGGTTAATTAGACATCAGGATGAATTAAGATATGCTTTTGGGTGCATTGACTAATGTTTTGGGATGATATCATGCTTTTATTCTTTGTGTTAGACAGGGCTATGAAGAACTGGAAAGACAGCTGAAAGAAGTCTTTGTGGAAAGGAGCAACATCCTTCAACAACTGTTAAAGACTTCTAAAGAACTTCAGGGAATTAAAGTAAACTTACTCCAGGTTAGACTCTGTCTCATTTTCTATGGGATTACTTACTAACCTCAACACAGTCTCATTGGTGTCTTTTAATTACAAAAAAATGTGTTTCTTGTTTTAGAACTCATTAAATATGTGAATAATTATTGTTTTGTTGATCTTCTACTTGATATAAACCTGATTTAGTGGAAATTTTCATCCTAACGTGTAGGGTCCTTTGTCAACTCAGTAAAAATAAAGAAAATATGAGAACAGAATGTAGGAAAAGGAAGGGAAGGACAAGAAATCTGCAGTATGAATGGAGCTGACACACATTTGTACTGGCAGCTACTGCAAAGGACGTCCTCTGCTGCTGCAGGTGTGATCTTTGCTGCTGAGGTCCGTACACTCAATTGAGTTGCTCAGTTGGCCTTTCTGACGTGCCATGTGCACAGTGTGACTGGATTTACTGCAGGGCACTGCTTTCCAGGTTCAGCTGACAAACTGTGCTAGATGAGCCTGAAGTGAGAGCTGAGACTTCTCTGCATTTAACTGTTGGGTGTCCTGGCTAGGCTGAAAGGGCAGTAGATGAACTCTGAACTCCGGTCAGCTCCTCAAAGGAAAAAGCAGATTGAAAATGCTGCCCTGGATTTGAGGTGCAGATATTCAGCTGAGGGAGCACCTGTCTTTTCCCAGCGGAGTCTGATGGTCTGGTGACAACATTCAGGCTCAATATCAGTTGAAGCTGGTCTCTGTGTTTCATGCCATTTTAAAGGAAGTTGTTTTTCTGACAATACATTTTTATCTTCATCGATGTAAGCTAGCTGGGAAAAATAAAAGGAGAAGCAGCACTCTCTGTTCCCAGGAGAAGACTAGTGGTGTGTATCAGTACTGTGCTGTATTATATTCTTATGTTATATTGTCTTACGTTCCAGACTCCTCTGGTTTTAATTAATCAACCCTTTGGTCTCTGGGGTTTTTGGTTTGGAGTTGGGTTTAATTCTGGTGGGGGGGGGTTAAGTGCTTAATCACTGTTTAAGTAGGCTTTTCCTTACTTTTTAGAGAAATATGCTTCTTGTAGCAAATTTATTTTCGATTGTAGCACAGTTGAAGGTAGTAGTCAGCAAAATTACACTGTGAAATATTTTAGACTTAACACTACGGAGATCCTGATATGGGCAAAGAGCTGTAGTATTATCTTTAGTATATGCACGCTTGCTTGGTCATAAAATTCTAATGCTTGTAGTCATTTGTCTGTTTTGAAATCTGCCTATTGTATTTATCTCTCATTTAGTATTTGAGAACTGCACAGCTGTGTACAGTGAAGTGTGTTTGAGCTACAGTAAAGGAAAAGTCAGACTGTTCTTCCAGTTTTCCTAAGTGGTAATGACTGCAATTCACCAGGGCCATTTTATGACTGAGGGCCAAATACTTTCACAGATAATTAATAAAAAGGATCTCTTTAATGGAGTTTTTTTGTTGCTCTCAGTCTTTAAGAAGTGATGAAGCATCAACCAAAACTGATGTGCAGCGACTTCTGGAACTGGGCCAAAACCGAAGGTAAGACCCTCACTTCTTTCCTTTCTTTCTATTTCATAAAACTGCCAGAGTAAAAACTGCCAGACTAGCAAATTCCACCTTTCCTTGCACTATAGAGATAAACACTGCTGTGTTCCAGAGTCTGCTGATTGTAACAGGAAAATAAGGCAGGAAAAACTCTTCCTGAAACAGATGATGGATTTGCTGATATTGGACATATGATAGGAAAATGTGTTCAAATGGTATGCTGAGGTATCTGCTAAAGAAGGGCATTTTGAATGTTAAAGGGAGATTTAGTCATGAAGTATTCTTTAAGAAATAAATTCAGATTTTCTAAAAAAAATCAAATTACTAAAGTGTCTAAATTTCTAAGTTTGGAGATGATGACATTTGTTCAAACCTTTTAATGAAATGTTTGTGTGTAGACACTCAAAATCACTAGTCCGTGTGCAAACAGGAATACTTGCACTGGATAGTTATGATGAATGGAGTTAGGAGGAGAAAGAAGTATTAATTTCAAATTATTCATTGAGCACTTAAAAAATTGGTTCCCATGGCTGGGAATGCAAGTTCCCGGCTTAGTGCTCAGTCTCAATTTCCCTGGTGCTTCATTGCAGGTAAGTCTCATCATTCTGTGTCTCTTAATTCTTCAAATTCAGACCAGCAAATAGCAACATCAATACAATTTGATTAGTAAGAAAACTAACGAATGTAGGGACCACTTTGGCTGGAAAACAGGATATAATGAGTGCATCTGCACTTCCCATTTTCCCCTAGGAAAAATGTTTAGTAAGAAGCTTAATAAAGTTCATCCTTCCTTCGTTGTTCAGAATGCAATAAATAAATTCCGTGGCCATCTTACACCCACATTCACTGTAGAAGTACACATGGAAGTACATAGGAAATTGCGTTGCTACATAGAAACCTGGTGAGAAAATGACCTTCATGTCTTAAATACCCAATAGATAAGGTCCACAATACAAGCCCAGTAGAATTTCTTATTTTTACTGTGCTACCTAACAATCTTTCAGGTATTCCAGGCAAATCTATTAATTATAAAGGCAAGACTTTAGCTAATACCCAGTTTAAATACTTACATCTCGTACATCTCGGCATCACAGATTTCCTTTGTACAGACAAAATCCTTCATCATTCATGAATGCAGTTTTGTGGTGGTTGGATTGTTGTGCAGCTTTCCTTTATGAAATTGAGACATGAATTGGTTAAAAGTCTTAATGGACTGTTTAGCAAATAGATCTTAGTTGGAGATGGGAAAACTGAGTCTGCTCAAAGAAAATTTGGTTACATATTTCAGCTATTCTTCCTAATCACCACTTGCAGTCTCTCAAGATGCACCCAGAAATAAATGTTGACTTTTGCTTCTAAGGCATGCAGGCATTGAGGATACTGCACGAGGGCAGTTCCCAGAAATAAAGAGTGGATCGGTGCCATCTGCTGCTGGGCAGCCCACCCCATCATTCAGAAAAGGCAAGGTTTTTGCAGTATATACAAGGAAATGCTTTGGGGCTGCTCCTGTTGCCAGCTGTTTACAGACTTAGTAGATTTCTTTTCCAGAGAGCTGTAAAAGGTCAGCCTATGCAAGAGGAATTAAAAAGGTGCCAGGGAATCTTCCTCCTGGAATTTCCCCAGGAAAGGTCACAGTTTATTTGCCACGGCCCTCAGGCTGTGTTTTAGCTGCAGTAAATGGGGAAAAGTGACGATAGTATTACACTTAAATCTATTGCATTGAAGCCAAAAGTCAAAATATATCCCAATATTAATGTTGTGATCTGTCTTTGAACAAACATGAGCTGCATCTGGCCTGAGCACGACTTTGTCTATGCTCTACAATGCTGGATGATAAAGTTTAGAGTACTAGAATCTCAGCCTTTGTGAGTAGATGTTCTGCTGACTTCAAAATAGATTTTTTTTTAATTCCTCTAGTGCAAATTCTTCAATAATTCCCAAGTGGCAAGTAAAACTTGGTCACTTAGTGTGATGGCCCCAGTTTTATTCTTTCTGTGCATCATCAGCACTGTGAGCTGATGGCATCTGTCAGTGCTGATGGTAGATTGTTTTCATGCTGCTCAATCACGAATTCTGTATTAGTGTTGCTGGAATTGCTGAAAGCAGTCAGGGTTACCAGCTAAAAAGAAAGATGATCCGGCGGGCAGCAAGTCCTTTTAAAATTAAGTGCTTCCATTCAGTTTAGTTTTCACAGAGCTGAATTACTATCTGTTACTGTGTGTAAGTCCACTTTTGGCTTGATGTTCATTGAGTTTATGCATACAAGCAGCAACCCTCCAAAAGCTCTACAGCTGTTACGAAATACGTCATTTTAGTCCTTTGCCACAACTCCAGAGTGTGTCATACGCTGTGGGTAGAGAGTTCTTGTAATTTGGAGAAAATCTCTGACTGACTAAGTCATGCAAAGGGTTTTCACTTGATTCAAATAAAGCCCAATCCAAGGCATTCTCCTGTTCTTTTTTCTTTTTACGCCACAGTCTTCTACTGAGTTTTTGTTGCTTGTCTCTAGAAAGTGCCCCGTGAGGTGGAATGTAATCAGAGCATGATTTATTTGTTTATTTTCAAGCAGTTGTAAATCGTTTTTATGGCAAGAGACGTCTCCCTGTCAGTGCATTTTCAGTTGCCTTATTTCCTCACTTTTTTGGTGCCAGTCAGTTTTGGTAGAAATGATGCACTGGCAGATGTTTTGCCCAGCAGGCCATTCAGGAGATAGAAAGAGTGGCCAGTTGGCATCCTAGAAAATTCTTGGTTTGCTTTGGAACTAGGCTTCATGGGGTCATGATGATTTTGTTTGTGAGACTCATACACGAAGTACATCTGTTTGCTAGTCTGCATAATTAAAGGTCCATCTTTTTGTCTCTGAAGAATTATTTCCTAATGGAAACTCGTGTTGAAGTTTGTGTTCTGTGTTTTCAGCAAACTAGGGAAATGAAATCTCTCCAGGAGGCCTTTCAAAAGCAGCTTAATGAGGCGGCTGAGAAAGCAGAGGAGCAGCAGGCTACTGTGAGTGATTCTCTTTCTTGCCTTATTTTTGTTACTCTTCTGTTGTTTCTTGATCTTGCCTTGGGACATTATTCGCTCAAAAAACTTTGTTAAAAAAAGAATGGATTTCCCATATATGTTAGTACTCTGCAAGCTTCAGAAGAAAGGATCTGGAAAAAAGGTAATGTTCTAAAATATTAAGATTCCCATCTCCCCGTATTTCTGTGGGATTTAGGGATGTTTATACTCTTTTGGAGACTGTTTGAGACAGGAAATTTAGGCCTAAGTCCTCTCCCTGGTGAATGATTGTTACGGACCCTCACGTGTCTCATCCATACCAATATACACCGTCATACATCCATTGACATTTTAGGAGTTACTGTGGATTTTCAGCAACAAAAAAGGATGATAGCAGAGTGTCTGATTTTGACCATAGCAGAACTAATCATCGCTACAGAAGGTATAATGAAGTCCCATTAAGATTTCCTGCTTTATTGAAATTCTGTTTCTGGACAATCGCACAGTTGTTTTGACTTTCATGTAGCAGCGTAATGTTTTGGAGCATAAATAGGCACATTTTGTTACTGTAGGGGGAAAAAAAAGTAGAATGGTGTTTACGGGATGAAAGTATGTTAGTATGTTGGTTAGTAATATTCCTATAACATGGACACAAACTGAGCCTAAGTTGACTAGAGAATCTCCAGAGGTTCCTTCAAACCTTCAGTGTTTTATGATTTGAACTCTGGACTTGAAAACAACCTGCTAGAATGGCTTATAGATCTATTTTCTATTTCATCTTGGATAACTACTGATTTATTTCCTAAGATTTTGCTGTCTTCCATGGTCACAAAGCAAAGGTTTGTCCAAGAGAGAGGTTTAAATGTAATTTTGAAATTCACCAAACGTTTACAGTGCCTTGTTTTGTATGACTATGATTTGTATGTGACTTCACGCCCTTGGTGAACAAAATGTGAGAGTGTGTGTTTTGCTACCTCTAATTAGAAAGAGCAGAGATTATGGGCCCAAACTTTCCTTTTGCAGGTTTCTTTCAGTTAGTCTGATTTTCAAACCACATTTTTTTCCCTTTGTTGCTCAAAAGTGTGAAGAGTAAGGAAGCTTTTTGTTCTTGTGTACCACCCAACATGTAATTAGTGTATTTTTGGTACTTGTATTTTTGTCTAGAGAAGAAAAGGAGCTTTTATCCCCTTCAGGAGAGAAAAGAAGGAATCTGAAAGCTGTCTTGAGTTGGAAAAGGACAGCAGCATATTTTGGTGGCCTTTCTTGTTTTAAGATCCTTTTGCACTGCGACGATCTATACTTTGTCTGTATTGAACCCTAGAGTCTCAGAATGTGGAGGGGTTGGGATGGACCTTACAGATGGTGTAATCCCCACCTCCCCTGCCATGGGCAGGGACACCTCCCACTGGAGCAGGTTGCTCAAGGCCTTACTGAACCTGGCTTTGAACACTGTCGGGGTTGGGTATCCACAGCCTCTGCAGGCAGCCTGTTCATGTTGTCATACGTGCAGCCAGATAGCAATGAAAGGCAGACAACATGTGCAAAGAGGTGAATGGTATTTTTTTCACTATTAATTTAGAGCTGGGTATAAATGTGTATTCTTGCTTATTGTACCATCAGGATTTGATGACTGAAAGTATTATTTTCACATCTCTTCTAGAAAATTAGATGATGTCCTGTCCTGGAGACTTCCTAAAAGCATCATGCAGATGGTCTGGCAGACTGATGTGCCTTAAAGCATGAAGCTATGCACGTGGATACACTCCAGTGGATCAGTAAAGTCACCCCTTTATTGGCTCCAGTAGACAAGTCACACAAATCCCTCCTATGTAAGGCTCCATATCTGTGCTTTGGGACTACTGGTTCTTCATTTGTTAGAGACTTAGTGGAAGACTCTTCAAATGCTGTCATAATATCAAGGCAAAAATGAATGAGTTCCTAAATAATATTTCTATTAGTTTTGAAAAGGGAAGTGATGTAATTTTTTGTGTGTGTTTCTAATTTGTTAATTTTGTTATTTTTTATTCAGCTAAGGTAAAATGGAATGTTTGCACTACGTAAGATGTCCGTATCAGTGATATGAGATGAATATGTGTGTGAATAGTAGTTAACAAAATGTAACTAACGTAGATTACTGGATAAATTTATAGTGCTGGGCCGTCTTAAACGTCTCTTCCCTAAAAGATCCAAGCTATGTAGAGATAATAATTTTGGTATCACATCTCTTTAATTATTTGATATCTATTCCTAGCTAGAAGTGAAGTGCCTTGAAGGAATATTAATATCCCTGAGCGATGAGTCTAAGAAAGGGAAGACTCTTTAATGGAGGTTAGTATATTCATTTTTTCAATATTTAATGGTAGGTAGCTGGCAATTCCTTTGAACAGCTGAAAAAACAGAATAACCATGACCAATAGCTGTATTGTGTTTCTCCCCATTCGTCTTGAGCTGCTATTTTGATTCTGACCTTTATTTTTTGTTGTCAGAACCTTCATATTTATTATCTACATGCACTAAATTCAGTATTGGTGGATGCCATTGCTTGGCAGGTGCTGAATAAAGCATCCTTCTGAGGCAGTAGGTAGATGTGGAATCAGTATTTCCACCTGTAAATGAATTTCTGTATGTTTTGGTCACATTAATCAAACATATTCAGTAAGTCCTTTGTTTTGTTTTTAGTTTTAGTCGGTTTGCATTTCATCCTCTGTCCAGTTTGAGCTTTATTAAGGCCAGGAGGATTTCTTTGTCTCTAGTAGATGAAAGGCTTTTTTCACCTTCAGTTTGTGTGTTGAGGAGTGAATTTGGATGAGATTTCTTTGACAGGAAGGTTTAGGTGTTTGAATACGTGGGGGAAAAGAGTAAAATGTGATGCGCAGTGGCTGTCAAGTCCTACGTGCTTAATTCCTGGCCATTCTTACAGTAAGGATTAAAAACGGTCCTTATGGATTAGTATGCAGGAAAATACATGGCACTTGTGTTTTCTTTTGACAGGGCTAATGTACATCTGGCCAAGCTGACCGAGTCCTTCAGCACCCTCAGCTCTGTGCTGGAATACCGTGCTGTTGTTTTTGAGGCTTTCAGGGAGATGAGGCGTTTCACAATCAATGACAGTGTCCTCTCCAGCAGGGAGCTGCTGCTGCTGCTGCACAAGTGGAGCCTTGTCAGCAAAGACCTGCAGCTGCAGGAGGACCTGCAGGCCCTGGCTCAGAAGTACCAAACCAAAGAATTGCTCAGTAAGTGCTCAACTCCTTCAAGGAAGGCATATCTTGTTGCAGCTGTTACAGACCAACAGTACGAGAGAGGCAAACTTCTCTGGAAGTAGTACTGATACCTTCTGTCAGACTCACGTAGCTTGAGGGAGGAGGAAAGGAAATGGAAAGGCATTTTTCAGATCTTGTGGTGACTTTTAACCTTAACACAGTTTGGAAGCTTTGAGGAAATACAGTTTAAAAAGGCAAACAGCTTTAAAATGGAACTTAGTTGCAAATCTCGTGTCAGGCTTTGAAAAATGGTATTCTTTAATGAAGTCTTAAAAGAAAAAGCAGTGCCTTGAGGCTTTGGGCTCAAAAGTGTGAATCATTCTGTGTGTGCATGGGGATCTGAAAGTGATGTGTAAGTAAATAAAGCAAGCGAAAATTAAATAGTTGACTTTTCTGGTTGCCATCAGTTTTTAAGAAAGTAAAAATATATCAGGACCTGTGTGATTTCCTCTGTTCTCTGTGTGAACAAGAAGTGCAAGAAACTTGGGAGTGGGAGGTCTTACAGCAACACTGGTTTCCTGCAGCAGCAGCTGCTTTTGGTGCACATTAAAGCTGCTGTAGGTTTGTTTCAATGTTCTGGATCAGTTAAGAAAGTATCATGTATTTAGGGGACACTGTAAAAGCTTTAGCTTTTCTGAAGTTTTTCTCACCCTTTAAAACTCCTCAGAAAGACACGAAAGGAGTTTTTGGAGTGATGGCTGTGTTGGGGCTGTGTGGGCTGTGTTACTCCAGGCTTCAGGAGCTGCTCTCATCTCCAGGCTGGGTGATCCAGTTTGGAATAGGGTTCCAGCCTGGAGTCCCCGGGAGCTCCCGGAGACCCTTGGAACAGCGCAGACTCCGTGAGGCTGCTAAACGAGGCTGGTACTTACCCTTGGAACAACTGAATCAACACAGGAGAGCACCTCACTTGCACAATTTGGAAAACCCTTTGGAGTATCTGATGTTTGTTTTGATGGTGGTTTTCTCCTTACAGAAAATATTAGAGACAAGAACAAACCTCAAGCCTCATCTCATGTGGATCATCACACTGGGAAAAAGAACGAGGTAGAAGATGATGCAGACACGACAGGTGACTTGTCTTGTTCTTATCTCTCGTGTTATGAGGCCGTGGTGGGAGGAACTGGGAAATTCCATGGCCTTTTAAATCCAGTAAACTAGTTTTCCCATAGCTACCCAGGGTCCTGGCTTCCCAAAGCAGAAGCTGTGTCTTTGGTGGGATGGGGGCAGGGGTGGGCAGCACAGAGCATGGTCACTCTGTGAGGTTTTTTGTGAGGTTCTGGGGGGGAGTCGGGGGTTCGGGGGGGAGTCGCTGAGGAGAAGCCCGGTAAAGGGCCCCGCGTGCTCGCGTGGCCCCGAGAGCCCCTGGAACGCTTATTCGGGCCAGTCTGTGCAAGCTGCTTCTGGTCTGAGGGAGGAATTTCTCACAAGGACACGTAGGGATGGACAAGGGGAACAGAGGCAGCTTTAGAATAAATATCAGGAAGGAATTGTTCCCTCTGAGGGTGGGGAGGCCCTGGCACAGGGTGCTCAGAGCAGCGGTGGCTGCCCCTGGGTCCCTGGAAGTGCCCAAGGCCAGGTTGGACGGGCATTGGAACACCCTGGGATGGTGGAAGGTGTCCCTGCCCAGGCCAGGGGGTGGAATGGGATGAGCTTTAAGGCCCCTTCCACAATTTAGTGATTCTGATTCTCTTGCTGGGGTCAGTCAGCCTGAAAGATGAGTGCTCATAATTTACACTGTGTAAACCAAGAATGAATGCTTAAAAAAATTCTAATGCATTATTTTTTTTTTTTAAGGGATGGGGAGAGGTGCTTCCTTTTCTTTTCGTCTGAATAAATTTTATTTCTTCCTTGCAGGATGGTAGAAACCCTGTTCTGCTCAGCAGTCTTAAAATCTGTCTAGAGAATGAAAGTGTGCTTGGGTTTAGTTGGTTTGTAGCACTTAAATGTGGTCTTCAGATATTCTTCAATAACTGTATCCTGAATTAAAGCTCCATGCCAGAGTTCTTTTGTGCAAGCATTGTTCTAATAGACAGTGGTTGTTCATCTGGAGTGGTTAAATGTGTCTGGTTTTTTTCTGAAGTTCCCATTCATTTTGCTATATTGCTGTGGATTTTCACTCTCATACTCTGGACAGTGGCTTTGGGATTTTTTTCTTCATTCCACAGCTATAATATTTTTTTTTCCCATGGCAGTAAAATTCTCTAAAGCACTAACCTGGCTGCAGAATGGCATTTCCTTGCAGAGTAGTGCTGCTTCTCCCAGCCAGCGCTGCACTGTTCTTGGTCTTGGTGCAATTTGTCACTGTATTGTGTAGAATCCATGGCTGCCTCTCAGGGTTCTGAAGGAGTGCTGTATTTGGATTTTTGGCTTCAGAGTGGGAAGTGCATGATCTGAACTGTGGCATCTCACCTATATTCTCAGAACCCTGGAAAAGCAAGCTCTTAGTCATGAGGAACTCTTGAAAGTTGAGCTGTCTTGCAAGAGGAGCTGCAAAGGGTGAGATTTAACCTTCTATCCTTCTTTGTTTAAATCACCTCTGTGAAACCTTAATAGGCTTCAATAGTTTCTGCAGAACAGCTTATTTCACCCAGAGCAATTCAGCGCATTGTGACATGTACTGGACTGCTTCATGTAATTGGTATCTTGTGTCATGCAAGATTTTCAGCCCCTTTTCCTTCAGTTTTCATGGTAATTAGCCTTTTCTGTTTATCAAGCATGGCATTAGGTTCCTATTTATGTCTCAGTAATTTGATCTGTTGTTTCTATTTAGTTCTGCTTCACTTAACTTTTAGTCATGTGTGTTCTGCCTTTTGTGCAAATGGCCTTAATGCTTTTGCTGTAACATTGTATTAAGTATTAATCATAAATTAGTCATGACAAATCAAGCAGATGTTTTGCTCTACTAAAATCTTGTGACCGCAGGTAGGAAGAGTTGGAAGCAAATAGTTTAAGGAAGTTGACTGTGGAAGCTGAAGGTTGTGCAGCAAAAGCTGAGTGTGTGGGTCTGACACAACAAGGCTGGGAGGAGTTTCTGTGTGGACAGTGAATATTAAAGTTGGGTGAGCTTTGAAAGTAGCAAGGAAAGAATCAAATGAAAAGAATTGGTGATGTGAGACCAGATCTGAGCCCTTTCTGACGTGCATACATGGTCTTTGTGTTGTCAAATTCTGTGTGTACCCAAGTGTGTTTCCCTGGTTGTTTTGCAGGTAGGTGGGCTACTCAAAGCTCTGGAGACAAGACTGACCGTGTTGAGTCACGGGTGGCTGCTCTGCATAGGCAGGTCTGAGAGGAAATACGGTGAGGAAAAACTGCAGGCCAGGCACGGGGGGAGCTGCAGTACCGCTCTGTGTGCACAGGGTGGCAGCACCGCCCCGAGCTCAGCCCGGGGCATGCCCGGGGGGGCTGCAGTACCGCTATGTGACCACAAGGTGCCAGCACTGCCCCCGGGCTCAGCCCGGGACAGGCACGGGGGGGCTGCAGTACCGCCCTGTGTGCTCAGCCCGGGACAGGCACGGGGGGGCTGCAGTACCGCCCTGTGTGCTCAGCCCGGGACAGGCACGGGGGGGCTGCAGTACCGCTCTGTGTGCTCAGCCCGGGACAGGCACGGGGGGGCTGCAGTACCGCCCTGTGTGCTCAGCCCGGGACAGGCACGGGGGGGCTGCAGTATCGCTCTGTGTGCTCAGCCCGGGACAGGCACGGGGGGGCTGCAGTACCGCCCTGTGTGCTCAGCCCGGGACAGGCACGGGGGGGCTGCAGTACCGCTCTGTGTGCTCAGCCGGGACAGGCACGGGGGGGCTGCAGTACCGCCCTGTGTGCTCAGCCCGGGACAGGCACGGGGGGGCTGCAGTACCGCTCTGTGTGCTCAGCCCGGGACAGGCACGGGGGGGCTGCAGTACCGCCCTGTGTGCTCAGCCCGGGACAGGCACGGGGGGGCTGCAGTACCGCCCTGTGTGCTCAGCCCGGGACAGGCACGGGGGGCTGCAGTACCGCCCTGTGTGCTCAGCCCGGGACAGGCACGGGGGGGCTGCAGTACCGCCCTGTGTGCTCAGCCCGGGACAGGCACGGGGGGGCTGCAGTAGCGCTCTGTGTCTCCCTGAGGCTGAAGCCGTGTTTGCTGTCAGTGACACATAGGGGAGGATGATAAAGACTGAGAACTTTGGGTTTTTTCCCCTGAATCCCAAGACTCTCTCTGCAGCTGTGCCCTGTATATCTCTTAAAAGAGTTTCTGGGTTTAGAAAGGTTTTTACATTCTGCAGTATTTATCTATAACTCAAAAACAGTCATACTGTATCAGTGTGGTGTTAATTACTTTATTTGAGTTGGTTAGTTAAAGCAAATGATTGATAAGGGGTTTGAGCATCCCTTGGATGGCCCTTGGAGCTGGCAGCTCTTACTTAATTTCTCTTCATTCCTTTCATGTCTTTCAGTTAATTCCTAAGCAATTAATGCAATGAGGATATACAAGAAGGAGAACAACATTTCTGCTCTGCTGGATAGGGAAATCGAACCCCAATTCCTTGGAGAGGTTGAGGGAATGGGGATCTGAGCCTCAAGCTGGGTTTTGACAGTGGGAATTTGATGAGGAAGAAAGAGGAGAGATCCCCCAGGAAGTGGTTTAAGGCCAGTTCTGCTGGCTTTGGGTGCTCCTACCCCCAAAAATCATCCTGGTTAGACGGGACTTGAAGAAGCAGTGGGATGTGCCAGGGGGCCTGTGCTGGGACCCCCAAAGCCTGGTCAGGGATGCTGGGAAGTGCCAGCTGCAGAGGAACCCTACAGAGGGGCTGTGCTGGGACGCCTCAAATTCCAGCCAGAGATGGTGGGCACTGCTGGACCTTTGGGACACTACTGAGAGGCTCCACTGCCGGATCCAGAGAGGTCTCCCATGATTTTCTGTGGTGCTTAGAACCTGGCAGGTCATTACAGCCCCCAGGTTGAAAATCCCATGGGAGCAGTTGGAGTCACAGACGATCACACAGAAGCCAGTCTGGGAGAGAGGAAATGAGCTGTTCCACAGATTTATTTCTCCCCATGCCTTTTGAATTTATACCACAATCTCTCCTCTCCCCTCAGATCCCGTATCCTTGAGTTTTGAGTTTTCTCATAAAGAATTCTCTGCCCACGCTGGAAAAAGCATTCCCTGCACCGCAGGGAGCAGTGGGGTTTGGGGGGTCCTGGGGCCGGCACAGGGGGTCCCCGCACCCCGGCCAGTCCCAGTGAGCATGAGGACATCGCCGCCGCCATCCTCCCGTGTGCAGAGCCCCGGCAGGACCCAGCGCGGTGCCGGCTGCAGGCGGAGCAGGAGCGGCTCCTGCCGCCCGTGCCGCTCCCGGTCCCGATCCCGGTCCCAGCGCCGCCCCGGTCCTCCGGCCCCGAGACTCACAGCCCGCCCTCCGCGGGAGAGGCGGCCCCGCTCGGACCCCCAGCCGACACGGACAGGACCGGAACCCGAACTCCCGGTCCCATTCCCGGCCCCGCCTCAGCGCCTCGGGCTCCGCCCAGGGCCGGGAGCAGCCGTGGCTTCGGCTCCGGTGTGAGGGGCGGGGCCGGGCCAGGGGAGAGGGGCGGGGCGGGCCAGGGGGGAGAGGGGCGGGGCCGGGGCCAGGGGGAGAGGGGCGGGCCGGCCCAGGGGAGGGGGCGGGCCGCCCAGGGGAGGGGGGCGGGGCGGGGCCCTGTGAGATGGGGCGGGGCCCTGTGAGGCGGGGCCGGGCGGTACCGGGGCCTCAGGGGCGAATTGACGGAGCTCACCAAGGAAACGAACGCCCCCCCATTCCCACCCCGCCCCTCCGTCCCCGCTGGCTTGTCAGATAAATCATAACAAGCCAACCCAGCTCCTGAACACTAAATGAATGTTTGAAACACTTCCACAGGAAGACAAGTTAGTAATGATCCCAAAGGAAGAATTGTAAATGGAGGCTAATGATGGCTGGGGAGTTCCCATTAGGAATTATGAACCTCACATATACACAATTTTGGAACTGGACCCCAATTTCAGCCTTGGGCACCTGCAGGAGAAGAGGGATCCAGTGTGTCAGACAATGAGGTGTCCAGGGAACGAGCAGCAAATTCCCTCTGCCCCTGCTGTCACACCCGGAGTGGCAGTGCCTGATGACAGTAGTTAGGATGACAATGAGGGGACAGAGCATTCCAGGTGAGAGCTGTAAAGGTCGATGAGCGGATGATGAGGATGATGGGTCTATTGAGTAGAATAATTTTTTTGGGTTGTTGTTTTAAGTTTATTTGTGATATTTTTATTTTTGTAATTTGGTTTGTTGTTTTGGCGGCTTTTTTATTGGTTTTATTTGGGGAATGTGGGTATTGGTACGGTGGACTTTTTTTAGGTAGTTTTTTGGGGTAACGATGTCTGGTTTTTAGTACTTTGGATTCTTTTTGTGGTGTTAATTAGTTTGGCAGGCTGCTCCACGGGCAGGGGTCCCACGGGGGTCTGGAGGGGTTCGGGAATCCCAGGGGTCTCGGGGGCTCCGGGGAGCCCTGCGGGGCTCGGGGTTCCAGATTTGGGGGGCCCGGGAGGGTCTGGGGGGGGTCGGGGGAGCTCGGGCGGGGTCTTGGGAGATCCCAGCCAGGTGAGAACTGTTAAGATGATAAGGGAACAGAGCAGCCTCAGGCGGGAGCTGTAAGTGATAATGAGGGGCGGCTCCTGCCGGCTGCTTTCAAAGGGGAGCCTCAGCTCACTTTAGCTCGGAGCTCCTGGAAGCGTCTCATGGAATGGCGGTGAAAGCATCTCGTTGGATTTGGGGAGCGCTTGGATGTGGAGCTTTGCTTAAAGGAGGTGCCAGGGACAAACCTTTGTGCCAGCTGAACAGGTAAGCCGGTGTGGATTTTTATGGGGGGCTTTTCTCTTTTCCACTTTCCATTTTATTTTGCTAATCCCTCCCTGGTACCCTATGAAAAAATCGGGGGTTGTGAGGGCAAAAGGAATTGAAAGAGGAGCTTCTTCTCTCAATTTAATTATTGTTGGTAAAAAACTTTCTTTTCCCTATCCTTTCAGAAGTTTGAGGGAAACCTCTCCATTCTGTTTTTGTTGGGGACGGAGTTGAAAGAGAGAATACATTTTTTGCTGTTGTGTTGGTTTAAGTGAGGCGAATGCCTGCTGTTGCCTCAGTTTTCAGGGAAGAGAGTCCTGGGGAGAATTGGGGTTATTTGGGATGGTTTTGGGGAGATTTTGGGACATTTGGGGTGTCCCGGGGGGCCCCGAGCGCTGCACCTCCAGCTCTGAGGCCTAAAGGAAATTTGGGGTTATTTGGGGAGATTTTGGGTCATTTTGGGGCGTCCCGGGGGTCCCTGTGCGCTGCACTCCAGATCCGAGGCCTGAGGGAAATTTGGGGTCAGTTGGGGGGATTTTGGGACATTCTGGGGTCATTTTGGGGTGGTTTTGGGGGTTTTAGTTAGGGGTTAGGGGGGATTTTGGGTTTTTTTGGGGGGATTTGGGATTTATTTCGGGTTTGGGTTAATTTTGGGGTTAATTTTGGGGTTTTTGGTTAATTTTTGGGTCAGACTCACCCGGAAGGTGCTGTTGTTTGGGATTTGGGGTTTTGGGGTTTATTTTGGGGTGATTTTTGGGGTTTTTGGGTCAGACTCACCGGAAGGTGCTGTTGTTTGGGATTTGGTGTTTTAGTTTTAGGGTTAATTTTTGGGGTTAATTTTGGGGTTTTTGGGTCAGACTCACCCGGAAGGTGCTGTTGTTTGGGATTTGGGGTTTTTGGGGTTTATTTTGGGGTTAATTTTGGGGGTTTTGGGTCAGACTCACCCAGAAGGTGCTGTTGTTTGGGATTTGGGGTAATTTTGGTTTTGGGGTTAATTTTGGGGTTTTTGGTTAATTTTTGGTCAGACTCACCTGGAAGGTGCTGTTGTTTAGGATTTGGGGTTTTGGGGTTAATTTTGGGGTTTTTGGGTCAGACTCACCCGGAAGGTGCTGTTGTTTGGGATTTGGTGTTTATTTTAGTTTTAGGGTTAATTTTTGGGGTTAATTTTGGGGTTTTTGGGTCAGACTCACCCGGAAGGTGCTGTTGTAGCCGCGCCGGGGCCGCAGCAGCGTCGCCAGCACCTGGGGGGACACAGGCTCCCAGTTTAGCCCAGTTTAGCCCAGTTTGGGCCCATTTTACCACATTTCCCCCATTTTACCCCTTTTTCCCCCAGTTTGGCACCAGTTTTCCCCATTTTATCCCATTTCCCCCCAGTTTTCCCCCAGTTTGGCCCTATTTTATCCTGTTTTGGCCCCAGTTTCTCCCAGTTTGCCCCAGTTTCTCCCAGTTTCTCCCGTTCTAGTCCCAGTTTCCTCCAGTTTCTCCCAGTTTGCCCCATTTTCCCCCATTTTCCCCCATTTTAGCCCAAATTTCCCCCAGTTTCTCCCAGTTTCTCCCAGTTTTCCCCCAGTTTCCCCAGTTTGCCCCAGTGGCGGGGAGGGCGTGGCCCTGGGTGGGGGAGGGGTTCAGGCCCTGCCCCTCCCCCGCCCCCCCTGGCTGGACTTTGACCCCCCCGAGCCGCCATTGCCGGAGAGGCGCCGAACTGGGAGCACTGGGAGCGACTGGGAGCGATTCAGGGGGAACTGGGAGAGACTGGGAGTGACTGGGAGCGATTCAGGGGGAACTGGGAGAGACTGGGAGTGACTGGGAGGGACTGGGAGGGACTGGGAGAGACTGGGAGCGATTGAGGGGGCACTGGGAGGGACTGGGAGTGACTGGGAGTGACTGGGAGAAACTGGAGGGGCCCTGGGAGGGACTGGGAGCGACTGGGGGGGCACTGGGAAGGACTGGGAGTGATTCAGGGAGAACTGGGAGAGACTGGGAGGAACTGGGGGGCACTGGGAGCAACTGGGAATGACTGGGGGGGCACTGGGAGAGACTGGGAGAGACTGGGAGCGATTGAGAGGGCACTGGGAGCAACTGGGAGAGACTGGGAGAGACTGGGGGGGCACTGGGAGAGACTGGGGGGCACTGGGAGCTACTGGGAGCAACTGGGGGGGGGCCCTGGAGGAACTGGGAGAGACTGGGAGGGACTGGGAGCAACTGGGAGCTACTGGGAGCAACTGGGGGGGCACTGGGAGCGATTCAGGGGGAACTGGGAGAGACTGGGAGGGACTGGAGGGACTTGGGGTGACTGGAGGGGCACTGAGAGCTACTGGGGGGGCAGTGAGAGACACTGGGAGTAACTGGGAGAGACTGGGAACGACTGGGGGGGCACTGGGAGGGGTTGGGGGGCACTGGGACAAACTGGGAGCAACTGGGGAGCACCGGGAGGGCACTGGGATGGCACTGGGAGCACTGGGGGCCACTGGGAGCGACTGGGACGGGCACTGGGATGGTCACCATGAGGGCACTGGGAGCACTGGGATGAGCCCCAGCAGGGCCCGGGTGGAACTGGGAAGGTGCAGGGGGGAACTGGGAGCACTGGGAGGGGACTGGGAGCACGGGGAGGAGTCACTGGTGGCACTGGGAGGGGTCACTGGGAGCACTGGGAAGTGGCTCTGGTGGCACTGGGAGGGGTTACTGGTGGCACTGGGGTCACTGGGAGGGGACTGGGAGCACTGGGAGGAGTCACTGATGGCACTGGGAGGGGCCAGTGGTGGCACTGGGAGGGGTTACTGGTGGCACTGGGAGTTACTGGGGTTACTGGGAGGGGTCACTGGAGTTACTGGTGACACTGGGAGCCCTGGCAGGGGTTACTGGGGTTACTGGGATGAGTTACTGGTGGAACTGGTGGCACTGGGGAGGGGTCACTGCCGTTACTGGGGTGACTGGGACGCGTTACTGGGGCTACTGGGAGGGGTCACTGGTGGCACTGGTGGTACTGGGGAGGGGTCACTGCCGTTACTGGGGTTACTGGGAGCCCTGGCAGGGGTCACTGGGGTTACTGGTGTGGGTTACTGGGGTCACTGGGGTTACTGGGGGCACTGGGAGGGGTCACTGGGGTTACTGAGGGCACTGGTGTCCCTGGCAGGGGTTACTGGGGTTACTGGTGGGGGTTACTGGGGTCATTGGGGTTACTGGGACGCCTTACTGGGGGTTACTGGGGGCACTGGGAGCCCTGGCAAGGGTTACTGGTGGCACTGGGAGGGGTCACCGCCGTTACTGGGGGCACTGGTGTCCCTGGCAGGGGTCACTGGGGTTACTGGTGGGGGTCACTGGGGTTACTGGGGTCACTGGTTCCCCTCCCCTCTCACCGCTCCGCCGCCCCGGGACCGCAGCGCCGCCGCCGCCATCGCTCCAGGCCCCGCCCCTCCCGCTCTCCGCCAATGGCAGCGCTCCGCACCACCCCGCCCGCGGCTGCCCGACCAATAGGAACGCGCCATCGCGCCCGCCCTCAGTCTCAACCAATGACGGCGCGCCGTCCCGCCCCGCCCCCGCGCACAACCAATCCCCGCGCGCCGCCCCGCGGGCCAATCAGCGAGCGCGGCCCGCACCCCGCCCCCACAAGCCACGCCCCCAAGCCGCTAATAAAAATCGTTCGGCTCCGCCCCGGTCATTTGCATACCGGTCACGCCTCCCCGCGGGCACTGACCAATGGGAGCGCGGCACTGCCGGGGGTGGGCGGGGCCCCGCCACGTGCGTGGGACACGCCCCCGCCGTCCCCTGGCGAATGGGGGGGACCCGGAATCCCCAAAAATGCCGAAAATGACCCAAAATCCACCGAAAATCCGCGAAATCCCTGAAAATCCCCGAAATCCCTGAAAATCCCCGAAATCCCAGAAATCCCCGAAATCCAGGGACCCTCGAAATCCCTGAAATCCCCAAAAATCCCCAAAATCACCCCAAATCCACAGAAATTCCCGAAATCTCCCAAATCCCCGAAATCTGCCAAACCCCAGGGACTCCCGGGACCCCCGAAATTCCCCCAAATCCCCCCAAATCTCTCAAATCCTCGAAATCCCCGAATATCTCCCAAATCTCCAAAATCCCCGAAATCCCCCAGAATCCCCCCCAAATCCCCTAAATCCCAGGATTCCCGAAATCCCCGAAATCTCCCCAAAAATCCCCGAAATCCCCAAAATTCTGGGACCCCCAAATCCCAAGAATTCCCCGAGGGGCCCCAGGGGCGGCTCCTGCCCCACTCCCCCCCATTTTTGGGGTCCCCCCTCCCCCATTTTTGGGGTTTCCCTCCCCCATTTTTGGGGTCCCCCTCCCCCATTTTTGGGGTGTCCCCCCCTCCCCCCCGCCCCTCCCCCCCGGCCGCCCGTGGGTGGGGGAGGGGCGCGCGGCGCTTCCCACGCGTGGGGGGAGGGGCGGGCGCGGCTCCGTTCGTGCCCGGCAGGTGCGGGACCGGAACCGGGACCGGGACCGGGACAGGAACCGGGACAGGGACCGGGACAGGGATCGGGATAACCGGGACAGGGACCGGGACAGCCGGGATCGGGATAACCGGGTCCGGTGTCAGCGGGTTCGGAACGGGGCACGGACCGGGACCGGGACCGGGATAACCGGGACAGGAACCGGGACAGGAACCGGGACAGGAACCGGGACAGGGATCGGGATAACCGAGATCAGAACCGGGACAGGCAGAACCGGGATAACCGGGACAGGAGCACGGACCGGGACCAGAACCGGGACAGGGAGAACCGGGACAGGTGCACGGACCGGGACCAGAACCGGGACAGGTAGAACCGGGATAGCCGGGATCGGGATCGGGGCACGGACCGGGACCAGGACAGGGACAGGGACCGGGATTAGAACCGGGATCAGAACCGGGACCACCGGGGCACGGACAGCGACAGGGACCGGGATAACCGGGATCGGAACCGGGATAACCGGGATAACCGGGGCCAGGGCTGGAACCGGGGCACGGACCGGGTTCGGGACAGGGAGAACCGGGATCGGGACAGGGACCGGAACCGGGATAACGCGGACCGGGACCAGGGCCGGGACTGGGACCGGGATAACCGGGATAACCGGGATAACCGGGATCAGAACCGGGATCAGAACCGGGATCGGGACCAGGACAGGGATCGGAACCGAGACCGGGATAACCGGGACTGGGATCAGGGCAGGAACCTGGACCGGGATAACCGGGATCGGGACAGGGTCCGGGATAACCGGGACCGGGATCAGAACCGAGACCGGGATAACCGGGACCAGGACCGGGACCGGGATCAGGGCAGGAACCGGGACCGGGATCGGAACCGGGGCAGGGATCGGGATAACCGGGACAGGCACAGGGATCGGGACACCAACCGGGATAACCGGGATTGGGACAGGGATCGCCACAAGGACCGGGACCGGGACACGGACCGGGACGGGAGTCGGGACCTAGACCGGGACAAGAACCGGGATCGGAACCGGGACATGGACGAGTGTCGGGACAAAAACCGGGACATGGATCGGGACAAGAACCGGGACAAGGACCAGGATAAGAACCAGAACCGGGACACGGACCGGGACCGTGACACGGACCGGGACCAGAACCGGGCCCCAGAACCGATCCCGCGGCCCTGCCCGGGGCCCGGCCCGGCTCGGCCCGGCCCGACCCGCTGGGGGATCTGCTCGGCCGGGGCCATCAGCCACGACTTCGTGCTGGCCCTGCGGACCCTGCCCGACACCGAGCACACGGTGACACCGCGGGGGGACCCCAAAAATCCACGGGACTCCAAAAAAATCCCTGGGGGAGCCCCCAAAAATTCCTGAGAATCCCTGAGGGAGCCCAAAAAATCCCCGAGAGCCCCCAAAAATTCCTGGGAGCCCAAAAATCCCGGGGGGAGCCCCAAAAATTTCGGGGGGACCCTAAAAAACTGGGACTACCCCAAAAATCCTTGGGATTCCCCAAAAATTCCTGAGGGATCCCCAAAAAAACTGGGACACCCCAAAAATCCCTGGGACCACAAAAATTCCTGGGGGACCCCAAAAATTCCTGAGAGATCCCAAAAATTCCTGTAACCCCCCCCAAAAATCCCTGGGAGCCCAAAATCCCTGAGAGTCCTCCCAAAAATCCTGGGACCTCCAAAAATTCCTGGGAGCCCAAAAATTCCTGAGGGACCCCCAAAAAAATACCTGGAACCCCAAAATCCCTGAGAGTCCCCCCAAAAAATCCCTGAGAGCCCCCAAAAATTCCTGGGAGCCCAAAAATTCATGGGAGGCCAAAAATCCCTGAGAAAACCCCCAAAAATTCCTGAGGGATCCCCAAAAATTCTTGGGACCCCGAAATCCCTGAGGGATCCCCAAAAATTCCTGGGAACCCAAAATCCACGGGACCCCCAAAAATCCCTGAGACACCCCCCAAAAAACTGGGACCCCCCCAAAAAATCCTTGAGAACCCCAAAAATCACTGGGACTCCCCAAAAAATTCCTGAGGGACCCCCAAAAATCCCTGAGAGCCCAAAAATCCCTGAGGGAGCCCCAAAAAATTCCTGGGAGCCCCAAAAAATACCTGGGAGCCCCAAAATCCCCGGGCGTGTCCCCAAACCTGGACGTGTCCCCCCACGTGACCCCACTGCCCGGGATTCCCCAAATCCGGGGATTTTTTGGGGTTTCCCCGGGATTTTGGGGTGATCCCAGATTTTGGGGTGAATTTTGGGGTCACCCCGGGTTTTTTGGGGTCCCCCAGGTGGGCGCGGTGGCCGCGCGGGATTTGGGGCGCGCCCAGGACTTTGCCCGACATTTTGGGGTGCCCCGAGCCTACGGATCCTACGAGGAGCTGGCGCGGGACCCCGACCTGGGTGAGACCCCAAAAGGGCTTGGGGGGTCCCAAAAGGGTTTGGGGGGGTCCCAGAGGGGTTTGGGGGGTCCCGAAAGGGGTTTGGGGGGTCCCGAAAGGGATTATGGGATCCCGAGGGATTTTTGGGGGCTTTTGGGTATTTTTGGTGCTCCCTGATGGATTTTTTAGGGTCAGGGGATTTGGGGTTTTTCTGATTTTTTTTTGGGGGGGGCGGATCTGGGATTTTTGGGATTTTTCTGATGGGGTTTTTATGGGACCGGGGGATTTTTGGGTCTTTTCTGATTTTTTTTTTTTTTTTTTTTTTGATTTTTGGGGTGTCCCCCCAGACGCGGTGTATGAGGGGGAGGTGAATTATGGGGCATTTTAGGGGATTTTGGAGGGTTTTTTGGGTTTTTTTGGGGGGGTGGTGTTTTTAGGGTGGGTTTTTGGGGTGGGGTTTTTTTGGGGGTATTTTTGGGGTGGAGTTTTTGGGGGTGTTTTGGGGTGGGGTTTTTTTTGAGGGTGGAGTTTTTGGGGTGATTTTTTGGGGGGGCGTAGGGATATTTTGGGGTGCCCTGACTCGGTTTTTGGGGTATTTTGGGGTGAGTTTTTTAAGGGTTGGGGTTATTTTAAGGCAGGTTTTTTGTGGGGTTTTTTTTGGGGGTTGGGTATATTTTGGGGTCCCTGACGGTGTTTTTGGGGTGTCCCAGGCGTGGTGTACGTGGGCGCGGGGAACCCCCGGGCATTTTATGGGATTTTTGATTTTTTTAGGGTTTTTTGGGGGTGGTTTTTTTGGGGTTTTTGGGGTTTTTTGAGGTGGGTTTTTTTGGTGGGGTTTTTTTGGGGTTTTGGATATTTTGGGGTCCCTGACTCTATTTTTGGGGTCCCCCTCACAGACGTGGTGTACGTGGGCGCGGTGAACCCCGCTCACGTCCCCCTGGGGCTGCTGTTCCTTTGGGGTGTTTTGGGTTTTTTTGGGTTTTTTTGTTTGGGGTTTTTTGGGGTGGGATTTTTTTGGGGTTTTGGATATTTTGGGGTCCCTGACTCTATTTTTGGGGTCCCCCTCACAGATGTGGTGTACGTGGGCGCGGTGAACCCCGCTCACCTCCCCCTGGGGCTGCTGTTCCTTTGGGGTTTTTTGGGTTTTTTTGTTTGGGGTTTTTTGGGGTGGGATTTTTTTGGGGTTTTGGATATTTTGGGGTCCCTGATGGGATTTTTGGGGTGTCCCAGACGTGGTGTACGTGGGCGCGGTGAACCCCGCTCACCTCCCCCTGGGGCTGCTGTTCCTGCGCCGGGGCCGCGCGGTGCTCATGGAGAAGCCGATGGCGCTCGGGGCCGCGCAGGTGGCGGAGCTGGCGCGGGCGGCGCGCGAGGGGGGCGTGTTCCTCATGGAGGTGAGACCAGTGAGACCCAGTTACACCAGTAACCCATCCCAGTAATCCCAGTAATCCCAGTGACCCATCCCAGTGCTCCCAGTAACCCCCAATCCCAGCGAGGGGGGCGTGTTCCTCATGGAGGTGAGACCAGTGAGACCCAGTTACACCAGTAACCCATCCCAGTAATCCCAGTGACCCATCCCAGTGATCACAGTAATCCCAGTGCTCCCAGTGCTCCCAGTGCTCCATCCCCAGTGATCCCAGTGACCCCCATTCCCCGTGAGGGGGGCGTGTTCCTCATGGAGGTGAGACCAGTCACACCAGTAACAGATCCCCAGTAATCCCAGTAACCTCAATTCCCTGTGATCCCAATGCTCCCAGTAATCCCAGTGCCCCATTCCCTGTGATCCCAGTGCTCCCAGTTACCCATGCCCAGTGCTCCCAGTGCTCCCAGTAATCCCAGTGACCCACCCCCAGTGCTCCCAGTCACCCCCAATCCCAGCGAGGGGGGCGTGTTCCTCATGGAGGTGAGACCAGTCACACCAATAACAGATCCCCAGTAATCCCAGTAACCCATTCCCAGTGCTCCCAGTGCCCCCATTCCCCCATTCCCAGTCCCTCCCAGTTTACCCAGTTCCCTTTCCCTGCAGGGTTTCTTCCCCATTTCCGTTTTTACCCCATTTCCCATTCTCAGTTTATCCCAGTTCATCCCAGTTTATCCCAGTTTATCCCAGTTTCCTTTCCCCGCAGGGTTTCTGGACCCGTTTTTTCCCCATTTTCTATTCCCAGTTTATCCCAGTTTATCCCATTTTTTCATTCCCAGGGTTTCTGGACGCAGTTTTTTCCATTCCCAGTTCATCCCAGTTTATCCCAGTTCCCCCATTCTCTCCCCAGGGTTTCTGGACGCAGTTTTTTCCATTCCCAGTTTATCCCATTCTCTCCCCAGGGTTTCTGGACGCGGTTTTTCCATTCCCAGTTCATCCCAGTTTATCCCAGTTCCCCATTTTCTCATTTCCAGGGTTTCTGGACCCGTTTTTTCCCGGCCTGGCGCCGCCTGCTCTCCCTGGCCCGGGGCGGGGCCCTGGGGACCCCCCGGGTGTTCCGGGCCGAGCTCGGGTTTAACCTGGCCGGGGTCCCGAGGCTGCGGCAGCCGCGCCTGGGCGGGGGGGCCCTGCTGGACCTGGGCGGGTACGGGGTGCAGGCGGCGCTGGCGCTGCTGGGGGGGGCCGGGACCCCCGAACTCACGGCCAGGGGTGTGCTGCACGAAACTGGTACGGACTGGGTAAACTGGGAGGGACTGGGAATGAACTGGGAGCACTGGGAGCACTGGGGTACGGGGTGCAGGCGGCGCTGGCGCTGCTGGGGGGCGAGGGGACCCCCCAACTGACGGCCCGGGGGGTGCTGCACGAAACTGGTATGAACTGGGTAAACTGGGAGGGACTGGGAATGAACTGGGAGCACTGGGAGCACTGGGAATGGGGATTGGGGAGCACTGGGAGCACTGGGAGCACTGGGAGCACTGGGAGCACTGGGGTACGGGGTGCAGGCAGCGCTGGCGCTGCTGGGGGGGGCCGGGACCCCCCAACTGACCGCCCGAGGGGTGCTGCACAAAACTGGTACGGACTGGGTAAACTGGGAGCACTGGGAATGGGCACTGGGAGCACTGGGAGGGACTGGGAGGGGTTTAGGTGGGGATAGGGGGGGTGTTGGGGGGCACTGGGAGGGACTGGGGTCACTTTTCCCCATTTTCCCACTCTTTTTTCCTTTTCTTTTCCTCTTTTTTTCCTGTTTTCTCTTGTCCCATTTCTCCCATTCCCCCCCCCCCATTTTTTTCCCCATTTCTCCCCCCATTATTTTCCCATTTCTCCCCGGTTTCCCCCATTATTTCCCCCATTATTTCCCCATTATTTCCCCTCATCTTTCCCCATTATTTTTCCCCATTATTTTTCCCCATTATTTCCCCATTATTTTTCCCCATTTTCCCCAATATTTTTCCCATTTTCCCCATTATTTTTCCCATTTCCCCCGTAATTTCTCTCCATTATTTTCCCCATTATTTTTCCCATTATTTTTCCCCATTATTTTCCCCCATTTTACCCCATTATTTTTTCCCCATTTTCCCCATTATTTTTTCCCATTTTTCCCATTATTTTCCCCCATTATTTCCCCTTTTCCCCCCATTTTCTCCCCATTTTTCCCCACATTCCCCATTATTTTTTCCCATTTTCCCCATAATTTTTCCCCATTATTTTTCCCATTTTCCCCATAATTTTTCCCCATTATTTTTTCCCATTTTCTCCATTATTTTCCCCATTACTTTCCCCATTATTTTTCCCATTATTTCCCCATTATTTTTTCCCATTTTCCCCATTATTTTCCCCCGGTTTTTTCCCATTTTCCCCCTTTATTTCCCCCAATATTTTCCCCATTATTTTCCCCATTTTTTCCCTTTTCCCCCCGTTTTTCCCCCCATTATTTTCCCCCATTTTTTCTTCCATTTTTTCCCCATTTCTCCCCAATATTTTCCCCATTATTTTCCCCATTATTTTTCCCCCTTATTCTTCCCATTTCCCCATTATTTTCCCCATTATTTCCCCATTATTTTTCCCATTTTCCCCGTTATTTTCCCCATTATTTCTTTCCCATTTTCCCCATTATTTTTCCCTTTTCCCCCATTATTTTCCCCCATTTTACCCCATTATTTTTTCCCATTTTCCCCATCATTTTACCCCATTATTTTTCCCATTTCCCCCATTATTTTCCCCCATTTTTCCCATTTCTCTCTATTATTTTCCCCATTATTTTCCCCATTATTTTTCTCCATTTCCCCCATTATTTTTTTTCCATTTTCCCCGTTTTTTCCCCCATTATTTTTCCCCCCACTTTCCCCATTATTTTTCCCCATTCCTCCATTATTTTCCCCATTATTTTTTCCCCATTACTTTCCCCATTATTTTTTTCCCGTTTTCCCCGTTTTTTCCCCCATTTCCCCAGGCGTGGACGAGTCGGTGTCGGTGTCGCTGCGGTTCCCCGGGGGTTCCCTGGCCGCGCTCACGTTCTCCATGGCCGCGGAGCTGCCGGGGGCGGCCGCGCTGGGGGGGACCCGCGGATGGGCCGAGGTGACCCCAAAAATGATCCCAAACTGACCCTGAAACTGACCCCAAACCGACCCCAAAACCGGCCCCAAAACTGACACCAAACCTGATCCTAAAACCGGGAGTGTGACCCTAAAAATGGGGGGGCGGCCGCGCTGGGGGGGACGCGAGGATGGGTCGAGGTGACCCCAAAAATGATCCCAAACTGACCCCAAACCTGATCCTAAAACCGGGACACCTCAAAAATCGAGACACCCCAAAACTGACCCCAAAACCGACCCCAAACTGACCCTAAAACTGACCCCAAAACTGACCCCAAACACCGGGAGTGTGACCCTAAAAATGGGGGGGCGGCCGCGCTGGGGGGGACCCAAGGATGGGCGGAGGTGACCCCAAAAATGATCCTAAAACTGACCCCACCGAGCTGCTCTGGGGGGGATTGAAGGGTTTTTCCTTTGCTGTTTTGGGGTTTTTGGGGTCGATTTGGGGTGGATCCATTTAAGGATTTTTCCCTCGTTATTTTTGGGGTATTTTTGGGGTTTTTCTGACCCCCTGGTGCCCCTGCAGTTCCCCAGCCACATGAACTGCCCCACCGAGCTGCTCTGGGGGGACATTAAAGGGTTTTCCCCTCTCTGTTTTTGGGGTTTTTTGGGGTTTTTTTTGGGGTCGGTCCATTTAAGGATTTTCCCCTCGTTGTTTTTGGGGTTTTTTGAGTTGTTTTGGGATTTTTTTGGTTTTTCCTCTCCCTGCAGTTCCCCAGCCACATGAACTGCCCCACCGAGCTGCTCTGGGGGGGTCACCGCGAGCGTTTCCCGCTGCCCCCCCCGGCCGAGCCCCTGAACTTCCCGCACAGCTCCGGGCTGCGCTACGAGGCTGAGCACGTGCGGGAGTGTCTGCTCCGGGGTGAGTTTGGGGTGAAATCCGGGGGTTTTGGGAAAATTCTGGGGTTTTCGGTGAAATCCTGTCTGCTCAGGGGTGAGTTTGGGGGGAAATAATGGGATTTTGGGAAAATTCTGGGAAATTGTGGGGTTTGGGGTGAAATCCTGCCTGCTCCGGGGTGAGTTTGGGGTGAATTCCGGGGGTTTTGGGAAAATCCCGGGAAATTCCAGGGGTTTGGGGTGAAATCCTGCCTGCTCAGGGGTGAGTTTGGGGTGAAATCCGGGGATTTTGGGAAAATTCCGGGAAATTGTGGGGTTTTGGGTGAAATCCTGCCTGCTCAGGGGTGAGTTTGGGGGGAAATCCGGGGATTTTGGGAAAATTCCGGGAAATTGTGGGGTTTGGGGTGAAATCCTGCCTGCTCAGGGGTGAGTTTGGGGGGAAATCCGGGGGTTTGGGAAAATTCTGGTGTTTTGGGTGAAATCCTGTCTGCTCAGGGGTGAGTTTGGGGTGAAATCATGGGATTTGGGAAAATTCCGGGAAATTGTGGGGTTTGGGGTGAAATCCTGTCTGCTCAGAGGTGAGTTTGGGGTGAAATCCGGGGATTTTGGGAAATTCCGGGAAATTCCAGGGTTTTGGGGGGAAATCCTGCCTGCTCAGGGGTGAGTTTGGGGGGAAATCCGGGAAATTCTGGGGTTTTGGGGTGAAATTCTGGGGGTTTGGGGGGAAATCCTGCCTGCTGCAGGGTGAGTTTGGGGGGAAATCCCGGGATTTAAATTGTGGGGTTTGGGGTTAAATCCCGCCTGCTCAGCGGTGAGAGGAACTGGGTTTGGTGTGAAATTGTGGGGATTTGGTGAAATATTTGGGTTTGGGGTGAACTCCCGGGATTTTTTGGAGTGAACTCCAGGGTTTTGGGGTGTCCGGGGGCGCTGACCCCCCGGTGCCCCCAGGGCTGACCGAGAGCCCCGAGATGCCGCTGGCCGAGAGCGAGGTCATCGCGCGGCTGCTGGACCAGGCCCGGGCACAGGTGGGGGCGGCCCCGGCCCCCGGAGTGACCCCTGAGGCCCCCGGAGTGACCAGTGACCCCCTCGGAGTGACCACTGACCCCTCGGGACTGACCAGTGACCTCTGTCCCTCTGGAGTGACCCTTGCCCCTCTGGAGTGACCACTGACACCCCGGGAGTGACCCCTGACCCCTGTCCCCCAGAGTGACCACTGACCCCCCTGAGTGACCGCTGGAATGACCAGGGACCCCCCGGAGTGACCCCTGAGCAGTGACCCCCCTTAGTGACTGCTGGAGTGACCACTGAGCCCCCAGAGTGACCAGTGACCCCTTGAGTGACCCCTGACCCCCCTGAGTGACCCCTGACCCCCCCAGTGACCCCAGGCTGACCCCAACAGCTCCGGTGACTCAATAAAAACCTCCCCAAATTCCGGCCTGGTCATTCCCAGTCCCTCCCAGTCCCTCCCAGTAACACCCAGACGTTCCCAGTCCATTCCAGTAACAGCCGGACATTCCCAGTCCCTCCCAGGAAGCCCCGGACACTCCCAGTCCATCCCAGTAAGCCCCGGATGTTCCCAGTCCATCCCAATCCCTCCCAGACATTCCCAGTCCATCCTGGTTTGTCCCAGTTAATCCCAGTAACACCAACACACTCCCAGTCCCTCCCAGCCCATCCCAGTAACACCCAGACGTTCCCAGTCCATTCCAGTAACAGCCGGACACCCCCAGTCCATCCCAGTTTGTCCCGGTGTGTCCCAGTCCCTCCCAGTAACTCCCAGGCTCTCCCAGTCCCTCCCAGTAACACCTGGACGCTCCCAGTCCCTCCCAGTCTGTCCCAGTAAGACCCGGACACTCCCAGACGCTCCCAGTCCCTCCCAGTAACACCCACACACTTCCAGTCCATCCCAGTTAATCCCAGTAACACACAGACACTCCCAGTTAATCCCAGTCACACACAGACACTCCCAGTTTGTCCCAGTTTGCCCCAGTTTGGGTTTATTGTTACAATAACAGCCCGTGCTGGCGCAGCACTGCCGTGAATGGCGCCGCTCTCCCAGTAACACCCAGTGTGTCCCAGTCCCAGTCACACACAGACACTCAGTCACACACAGACACTCCCAGTTTGTCCCAGTTTATCCCAGTTTGGGTTTATTGAAGCAATAACCCGTGCTGGCGCAGCAGGGCCATGAACGGCGCCGCTCTCCCAGTAACACCCAGTGTGTCCCAGTCCCAGTCACACACAGACACTCAGTAACACACAGACACTCCCAGTTTGTCCCAGTTTATCCCAGTTTGGGTTTATTAAAGCAATAACCCATGCTGGCGCAGCAGAGCCATGAACGGCTCCGCTCTCCCAGTCCATCCCAGTCTGTCCCAGTCTATCCCAGTCACACACAGACACTCCAGTCAGTCCCAGTCAGACACAGAACTCTCCCAGTTTGTCCCAGTTTAGGTTTATTTTTACAGGAGCAGCCCATGCTGGCGCAGCACGGCCGTGAACGGCGCCGCTTTTCGCTCCGCGTTGCGCTCGGCCCGGCGCCGCAGGCTCTGGAAATGGGGAGAAAAACGGGGAAAATGGGAAAAGTGCAGAAAAATGGGGGAAAAAACAGGGAAATTCAGGGGGAAAAGGGGATAAAACAGGGAAAAAATGGGGAAAATCAGAGGGATAATGGAAAGAGAGGGGAACAGTCCCTGTTTTTTCCCTGGTTTTAGGAGTTTTCCCTGATTTTAGGACACTTTTCCCTGAATTTAGGATGTTTTTCCCTGGGTTTAGGAGTTTTTCTCTGCTTTTAGGAATTTTTCCCTGCTTTTAGGAGTTTTCCCGTTTTAGGATTTTTTTCCCTGATTTATGGACATTTCCCCCTGGTTTTAATACATTTTTTCCTTGGTTTTAGGAGCTATTCCCTGGCTTTAGAACATTTCCCCTGATTTTAGGACACTTTTCCCTGATTTTAGGACATTTTTCCCTATTTTTAGGATTTTTCCATTTTTTCCCTGTTTTTAGGACACTTTCCCCCGTTTTTAGGACATTTTTCCCATTTTTGAACTTTCCCACCCCATTTTTGGCCACTCCCACCCCAAATTTGGGTTTTCCCTGCCTGGCTCTGGGCCCTGCCCCGTTTTGGGATTTTTGGGTTTTTTGGGGTGTTTTTCCCGTCCCTCACCATCATCTTCCTCTTTTTGTTGTATCGGAGTTTGGCCTTTTCCTTCCTCTTCTCCTCCAGGGCCTCGGTCACGTCCCGGTACTTCCATCCCACCTCGTGTGCCAGGCGGCCCAGCACGGCAAACTGGGACAAACTGGGAGCTCAGACCCCATAAAAAACCCCAAATCCCGAAAAAATCACCCAAAATCCCCCAAAAAACAGCCCAAAAATGGCCCAAATCCCATAAAAACCACCCCAAAAATCCCCCCGGTACTTCCAGCCCACCTCGTGTGCCAGGCGGCCCAGCACGGCAAACTGGGGCACAAAAACATCCCAAATCCCATAAAAAACCCCAAATCCCATAAAACACCCAAAATCCCCCCAAAATAATACAAAATCCTGAAAAAAACACCCCAAAAATCACCCAAATCCCAAAAAAATCACCCCAAAATCACCCCGAATCCCATAGAACACCCCAAATCCCATAAACCACACCCAGACCCCAAAAAATCACCCCAAATCCTTAAAAATTCACCCCAAATCCCATAAAACACCCCCAAATCCCATAGAACACCCCGAATCCACAAAAAAATCACCTCAAATCAAAAGAAATCCCGAAAAAATCATAAAACCCCCTAAATCCCATAAAACTGCACAAAATCTCCATGAACTGTCCCCTAAATCCCCTAAAACCTACCAAAATCCCACAAAATCCCTAAAACCCCAAAAATTCCCCCTAAAATCCCATAAATTCCCCCCAAATCCCACAAGTTTCCCCAAAATCCCATAAATTCCCCCTAAAATGCTATAAATTTCTCCTAAAGTCCCACAAATGCCCTAAAACCCCCTAAAACTCCCTAAAATCCCATAAATTCCCATTAAAATCCCATAAATTCCCCCTAAAACCCCAAAAGATGCCCCATAAACCCCATAAACCCCCTAACATCCCATAAATTCCTCCTAAAATCCCTAAAACCCACAAATTCCCCCTAAAACCCCATAAATGCCCCTAAAACCCCACAAACTCCCCCTTAAATCCATAAAACCCCTAAAACCCCAGAAGATCCCCCTAAAATCCTCTTAAACCCCCTTAACACTCCCTAAAACCCCAAAAATTACCCCTAAAATCACATAAAACTCCCTAAAATCCTGTAAGTTCCCCCTAAAATCCCTTAAATTCCCCCTAAAATCCAAAAATTTTCCAAATACCAAAAATTCCCTCTAAAATCCCACAAATTCCCCCAAAATCCTATAAATTACCCCTAAAACCCTAAAAATCTCCCCTCAAACCCCCATAAATTTCCTAAAATCCCCTAAATTCCCCAAAATCCCATAAATTCCCCAAAGGCTCTTAAATTCCCCCTAAAACCCCAAAATTCCCCCTAAAATCCCACAAACTCCCCCAAAATCCCCAAAATTTCCTCAAAATCCCATAAATTCCTCCCAAATCCCATAAATCCCCCTTTGGGGCCGACCTTCCGTGTGGGTTTCAGGCGGATGATCTTGAGGGCGGCCGGCACCACCATCCTCTTCCTCTGTAATGTTCCGGAATTTTTGGGGTTTTTGGGGTGAAATTTGGGGTTTTTGGGGTGCCCCAGGGGGTTTGGGGGTGAAATTTGGGGTTTTGGGGCCCCGGGCGTCTCAGGTTTGGGTTTTTCTCAGGAGGAGTCAAACAATGTAGGTAAAAACATCATGGACACCCGGGTTAGGGGATTTTGGGGTGAAATTTGGGGGTTTGGGGAAATTTGGGGTGAATTTGGGGGTTTTGGGGTGAAATCTTGGGGTGAACTCTGGGGGTTTTTGGGCTGCATTTTGGGGTTGTATTTTGGAATGAAATCTGGGGGATTTTAGGGTGAAGTTTTGGGGTGAAATCTGGGGATTTTGGGGTTGCATATGGGAGTGGAATTTGGGGATTATGGGGTAAAATTTGGGGGATTTGGGGTGAAATTTTGGGGTGAACTCCGGGGATTTTGGGGCTGCAATTTGGGGTGAAATCCAGGGATTTTGGGTTGTATTTTGGGGTGAAATTTGGGTATTTTGGGTGAAGTTTGGTGGGGTTTTAGGGTGAAGTTTTGGGGTGAATTTGGGGTTTTGGGGTTGCTTTTGGGTGAAATTTTGGGATTTTAGGGTTGATTTGGGTGGAATTTGGGGATTTTGGGCTTCAATTTGGGGTGAAATCCGGGATTTCGGGGTTGCATTTGGGGGTGAATTTGGGGGGTTTTGGGTGAAGTTTGGGGGGGTTTTAGGGTGAAGTTTTGGGGTGAAATTTGGGGGTTTTGGGGTTGCCTTTTGGGGTGAAATCCAGAGGGTTTGGGGCTGCATTTTGGGGTGAAATTTGGGGATTTTGGGGTTGAAATTTGGGGGGTTTGGGGCTGAAATTTGGGGGATTTTACGGTGAAGTTTTGGGGTCAATTCTGGGGATTTTGGGGTGAAGTTTGGGGGGTTTTAGGGTGAAGTTTTGGGGTGAACTCCAGGGGTTTTGGGGCTGCAATTTGGGGTGAAATTTGGGGATTTTGGGGTTGTATTTTGGGGATTCTGGGGTTGCATTTTGGGGATTCTGGGGTTGCATTTTGGGGTAAAATCTGGGGATTTCAGGGCTGCATTTTGGGGTAAAACCCATGGATTTTGGGGTGAAATTTGGGGGTTCTGGGGCTGCATTTTGGGGTGAAATCCGGGGATTTTGGGGTGAAATCTGGGGGATTTTAGGGTGAAGTTTTGGGGTGAACTCCAGGGGTTCTGGGGCTGCAATTTGGGGTGAACTTTGGGGATTTTGGGGTCCCACCTTGTCGTAGGGCGGGGGGATCCCATCGAACACCTTGAGCCGCTCCAGCGCCGCCTGGCCCCGCTTGGTCTTGTGGGGCAGCATCCCTGGTTTGGGGGGAAAACACCGGGATTAGGGCAAAAATCTGTTTTGGGGTCAAAGCAGCAGGATTAGGGCAAATTTAATGGGGTTTTTATCATTTTTGGGGTAAAAACACCAGGATTAGGGCAAAACCCTCAGTTTTGGGGTAAAACACCAGGATTAGGGCAAATTTAATGGGGTTTTTATCATTTTTGGGGTGAAAACTCCAGGATTAGGGCAAAAACCTCAGTTTTGGGGTAAAACACCAGGATTAGGGCAAATTTAATGGGGTTTTTATCATTTTTGGGGTAAAAACACCAGGATTAGGGCAAATTTTATGGGTTTATATTATTTATGGAGTAAAAATGCTGGGATTAGGGCAAAAATCTCACTTTCGGGGTGAAAACACTAGAATTAGAGCAAATTTAATGGGGTTTTTATCATTTTTTGGGTGAAAACACCAGAATTAGGGCAAATCTCATTTTTGGGGTGAAAACTCTGGGGTTAGGGCAAAAATCTCATTTTTGGGGTAAAAACACTGGGATTAGAGCAAATTTAATGGGTTTTTTATCATTTATGGGGTAAAACACTGGGATGAGGGCAATAATCACAATTTTGGGGTGAAAACACGGGTATTGGGGCAAATTTAATGGGGTTTTTATCATTTCTGGGGTAAAAACCTCAGAATTAGGGCAAGTCTCATTTTTGGGGTGAAAACTCTGGGGTTGGGGCAAATCTCTTATTTTTGGGGTGAAAACTCCAGGATTAGAGCAAATTTAATGGGGGTTTTATAATTCTTGGGGTGAAAACCCCAGGCTTAGGACAAATCCATCATTTTTGGGGTAAAAACGACAGGATTAGGGCAAATTTAATGGGGTTTTTATCATTTTTGAGGTAAAACCACTGTGATTAGGGCAAACTTAATGTTTTTTGGTTTTGGGGGGAAAATTCCAGGATTAGGGTAAATCTCTCATTTTTGGGGTGAAAACACCGGGATTAGGGGAATTTCTTTTTTAAATTTTTGGTGTAAAAACACCAGAATTAGAGCAAATTTAATGTGGTTTTTGTATTTCTGGGGTAAGGGCAAATTTTATTGTTTTTTTTTCGTTTCTGGGGTGGGATTTTGTGATTAGGACAAATTTAATGGGTTTTTTTCATTTTTGGGTTGTATTTTGTAATTAGGACAAATTTAATGTTCTTTTTTCCATTTTTGGGCTGGAAAATCCAGGGTTAAGATAAACTTAATTTTTTTTTCATTTTTGGGGTGTGATTTTGGGTCTTTGGGGTGTGATTTTGGTATTAGGACAAATTTAACGGGTTTTTTTCCATTTTTGGGGTGTGATTTTGTGTTTAGGGCAATTTTAACACTTTTTTTCCATTTTTGGGGTGTAATTTTGGTATTAGGACAAATTTAACGTGGTTTTTCCATTTTTGGGGTGTGATTTTGGTATTAGGACAAATTTAACGGGTTTTTTTCCATTTTTGGGGTGGGATTTTGGTATTAGGACAAATTTAACGTGGTTTTTCCATTTTTGGGGTGATATTTTGGGATTTTGGGCCCCTGACCTCGGACCGTGCGCCAGAAGATCCGGCTGGGGGCTCGGAAGTGGAAGGGGCCCCGTGAGGGGTTGGTGTTCATCCTCTTCCTCAGGAAGGCCAGGAACTTCACTGGGGGAAAATGGGGAGAGATCAGTCAGAAACGGGGAGGAATCAGTTAAAAATGGGGAGGAATCAGTTAAAAATGGGGAGAATCAGTTAAAAATGGGGGGAATCAGTTAAAAATGGGGAGGAATCAGTTAAAAACGGGGAGGATCAGTTAAAATGGGGAGGAATCAGTTAAAAATGGGGAGGAATCAGTTAAAAATGGGGAGTTTGGGGATGGAAAAGAGACAAAATTCCCTCAAAAGAGACAAAATCCCCCCAAATGGGGTTTAGGGGTGCATGGGGAGCCTGGAACCTTCTGGAAACTTTCATTGATTTCTCTGACACCCAGAACTGTCCCCCCAAAATCTGGGATTTCCCCCCAAACCCGGGATCTCTCCCCAAAATCCCCAGAATTCCTCCTAAAAATCAGGGATCTCTCCCTAAACCTGAGATTTCTCCCCTAACCTGGGATTTCCCCCCAAAATCCCGGGATCTCTCCCCAAAAACCCAGGATCTCATCAGAACCCCGGAATTTTTCCCAAAACCCCGGGATTTCCTCCCAAACCTGCGATCTCTCCCCAAACCCGGAATTTTTCCCAAAAAGCCAGATTTCCTCCCAAACCCGGGATCTCTCCCCAAAATCCCGAGAATTCTCCCAAAAACTCAGGATTTCTCCCCAAAAACTCGGGATCTCTCCCCAAACCCCGTGATTCCCCCCCAAAAATCTCGGATTTTCTTCCAAAAATTCGGGATCTCTCCAGAAACCCAGAATTTTTCCCAAAACCTCGGGATTTCTCCTCAAAACTCAGGAATTTTCCCTTAACCCGGGATCTCTCCCCAAAATCCCGAGAAATATCCCAAAAACTCGGGATCTCTCCCCAAACCCGGGATTTTCCCCCAAAACCTCAGGATCTCTCCCCAAACACGGGATTTTTCCTCAGAACCCGGGATTTTCCCCCAAAACCTCAGGATCTCTCCCCAAACCCGGGATTTTCCCCCAAAACCTCAGGATCTCTCCCCAAACCCGGGATTTTCCCTTAAAACCTCAGGATCTCTCCCCAAACTCCCGGATTTTTTTCCCAAACCCCCGGGATTTCCCCCAACCCCGGACCCCCCCCACTCACGCTTGTTGCGGTAGAAGTTCCCGGAGATGTTGATGCCCTCGCAGCGAACCACGACCACGCGGCGCCCTGCGGACAGCGCGGTTTGCCCGGTTTTATCTCGGTTATTCCCGGTTTTATCCCGGTTATTCCCGGTTTCTCTCCCCGGTTCTCCCCCCGCGCTCAGCTGGTAGTGCATGGAGGCGGCTCTCATTGCCGTTAAACTCGACAGCCGTGAGGGCTCATCACGGCGCGGGGGGCCCGGTAACCCCGGTGGGTAACGGTAATACCGGAGCGATCCCGGTAAATCCCGGTAATCGATCCCGCACTCACTCACCCAGCAGCACCTGCTTGGCCACGATCGCCGCCAGCCGGCCCAGGAGGTGCCCGCGCCCGTCGATCACCAGAACCTGCGGCACCGGGAGCACCCCGTCAGCCCCGGCGCCGTTACCGGGGCCAGGCCGCACCGCGGCGCCTCCACGTGGCCGCGCCCCGCGCTCCTCCCGCCGCCCGCCCGCGCTGCCCCGCAGTTCCCTCAGTGCTCAGCCCCTTCCCGGAGCCCCCCGGAGCCCTCCCGGGACCCCCCGGACCCCCCCGAGGCCGCCCCGGGTTCCCCCGCGCCGCACCCGCGGCTCCGCCATGGCCGCCGCCCGCTCGCCAAAGAGGCCCCGCCCACCGCAGGCCGCGGGGTCGCCACTTCCGGCGGCGGGGCGAAGGCAGGGGCAGAAGTGACGCAACGACGCAGAAAGGGCGCGAAGCTGCGCTGGAGTAACAGAAGTTGGGGGCGGAAGTGACGTCATGACGCAAAGAGGGCGCGAAGCGGCGCCGGGAGGAACCATTGAGGGCGGAATTAGAGGGGGGACGGGGGGGGGATTGTCCCCAGTGTCCCCCTAATGTCCCCAGGATCCCCCCCAGTGTCCCCTGCGTACCCAGAGACACCTCCACTGCCCCCCAGTCCCTCCCAGTGCCCCCCGTACCTCTCCCAGTCCTTTCCAGTGCCCCCAGTTTGTGTGGTACCGCCTGCAGAGCCCCCCAGTGCGCCTCAGGACCTGTTCCAGTCCCTCCCAGTGTCCCCAGTATGTGCAGGACCCATTTCCAGATCTCTCTCAGTCCTTCCCAGTGCCCGCAGTTTGTGTGGTGCCACCGGCAAGGCCCCCCAGTGCCCCCCAGTACCACTCCCAGTCCCTCCCAGTGTCTCCAGTATGTGTGATACCGCTTGCAGTGTCCCCCAGGACCTCTCCCAGTGCCCCCAGTATGTGTAGGACCCATTTCCAGATCTCTCCCAGTCCTTCCCAGTGCCCGCAGTTTGCGTGGTGCCACCGGCAAGGCCCCCCAGTACCACTCCCAGTCCCTCCCAGTGCCCCCCAATGCCCTCCCAGTGCCCCCAGTACCTCTCCCAGTCCCTCCCAGTGCTCCCATTGCCCCCCGGACCTCTCCCAGTCCCTCCCAGTGCCCCCAGTATGTGTGGTATTGCCGGCAAGGCCTCCCAGTGCCTCCCAGAACCTGTCCCAGTCCCTCCCAGTGCCCCCAGTATGTGTAGGACCCATTTCCAGATCTCTCCCAGTCTTTCCCAGTGCCCCCAGTATGTGTGGTACCGCAGGCAAGGCCTCCCGGTGCCCCCCAGAACCTGTTCCAGTCCCTCCCAGTGCCCCCAGTACCTCTCCCTGTGGCTCCCAGTGCCCCCCAGGACCGCTCCCAGTGCCCCCAGTTTGTGTGGTACTTCCTGCAGGGCCCCCCAGTACCCCTCCCAGTGCCCCCAGTCCCTCCCAATGCCCCCAGCACAGCACTCCGCACTCTCCACGCCGCTCCTTTTATTTATATATGTACACCGGAGGCCGGGCCCGGCTCTCGGGGGTCTCGGGGCTCTCGGGAGCAGCGCGGGGGCTCCCGCGGGGGTCTCGGGGGGGTCCCTGGGGTGGGGCGCGGTTCTTTGGGACACGTCCCAGTGGCCTCCCAGCTTTACCCCTGAGGGGTCCCGGGGGCCGGGGTGGTGCCGGTGGCTCCGTAGCTGGCGGGGGGCCCTCCCGGGGGTCCCGCTCCTGCTCCTCCTGCTCCTCCTTCCTCCTCGCCCTCCTCCTCCTCCTCCTCGTCGCTGCCCGGGGCCAGCGGCTCCGCCTCCTCGCGCGGGGGCTCCGCCCACGGCTGCGGCTCCCCCGAGGCGAAGGCGCCGTAGAAAGCGACGCCCGCGTAGTGAACGAGAGCGGCGATCAGGAACACCCACTGCCACTCCTCGCGCGTCTGGGCCAATCAGCGCCCGCCGCCCCAGACGGAGCCGGCCAATCGGAGAGCGCCGTCCCACACGGAGCCGGCCAATCGGAGAGCGCCGTCCCACACGGTGCCGTAAAATCAGTGCGGAGGGCGGGAGGGGAGAAGGGCGAGAGGGAAGGGGCGTGGTCAAAGGAAGGGCGGGAAAATGAGGGGCGGGGTAATGGGGAACAGGGCAAAGGGAGTGGGCGAGGCCAAGCGTACAGTGAGTGACGGGGACAGCGCGACCCCCAAAGTCGCGTGTCCCCCCTCATGTCCCCCTGTCCCCGCCATGTCCCAGTGTCCCCTCTCATGTTTTATTGTCACCCCTGTGTCCCATTGTCCCCCCCATGTTCCCCTGTCCCCCCTCATGTCCCCCTGTCCCCGCCATGTCCCAGTGTCCCCTCTCATGTTTTATTGTCACCCCTGTATCCCATTGTCCCCCCCATGTCCCCCTGTCCCCCCATGTTTCATTGTCATCCCATGTCCCACTGTCCCCTCCCATGTCCCCCTGTCCCCGCCATGTCCCTCCGTGTCCCCGTGTGTCCCCACACCTTGTGCTGGGTCAGGGCCCCCACGATCAGGGGACACACCATGCCGGACAGTGTCCCCACAATGTCCCCGTGTGTCCCCACACCTTGTGCCGGGTCAGCGCCCCCACGATCAGGGGACACACCATGCCAGACAGTGTCCCCGTGTGTCCCCACAGTGTCCCCACACCTTGTGCCGGGTCAGGGCCCCCACGATCAGGGGACACACCATGCCGGACAGTGTCCCCACAATGTCCCCGTGTGTCCCCACACCTTGTGCCGGGTCAGGGCCCCACGATCAGGGGACACACCATGCCGGACAGTGTCCCCACAATGTCCCCGTGTGTCCCCACACCTTGTGCCGGGTCAGCGCCCCCACGATCAGGGGACACACCATGCCAGACAGTGTCCCCGTGTGTCCCCACAGTGTCCCCACACCTTGTGCCGGGTCAGCGCCCCCACGATCAGGGGACACACCATGCCGGACAGTGTCCCCACGCCGTTGGACAGCCCCATCAGGACGCTGGCGTAGCGTGGTGCGATGTCCAGGTGGTTCACGTTGAATCCTGGCCGGGAGGGGACAGGAGTGTCACAGGGGTGTCACAGCTGTCCCTGCTGTCCCTGTCCCCGCCGTCCCCGTCCCCACCGGAGATGGCGAAGCCGCTGAAGCCCACGGCCAGCACCAGGAAGGAGATGGCGACCGCGCGCGAGTGCGAGTAGCCCACGACCAGCAGCAGCGTGGCCTCCATGCCGAACCCTGCGGAGGGGACGCTGCTGTCACCTGAGTGTCCCTCTGTCATCTCCCATGTTCCTCTGTCACCTCTGATCCCACTGTCCCCACCATGTCCCACTGTCCCCTCCCATGTCCCACTGTCCCCCCCCATGTCCCACTGTCCCCCCCCATGTCCCCGGTGTCCCCTCTGTCCCCTCCTGTTCCCCCAGTGTCCCCCCCTGTCCCTCTGTGTCCCCTGTGTCCCCCTACCTCTCCCAATGTCCCCCTGTCCCTCCCTCTGTCCCCCTCTGTCCCCCCATATCTCCTGGTGTCCCCCCCATCCTCCCATCTCCCAGTGTCCCCAGCTGTCTTCCCGTATTCCCCCTGTCCACCAGTGTCCCCCTATGTCCCCTGGTGTCCCCGCTGTCCCCAGCTGTCCCTCAGTGTCCCCCCGGTGTCCCCCTGTCCCCGCTGACCACCGCAGCTCATCATCTTGCAGACGTTGGTGGTGGACATGAGGCTCCCCCCATGTCCCCGGTGTCCCTGGTGTCCCCCCTGTTCCCCGGTGTCCCCCTGGTGTCCCCGGTGTCCCCAGCTGTCCCTCAGTGTCCCTGATGTCCCCCCAGTGTCCCCGTGTCCTCGCTGACCACCACAGTTCATCATCTTGCGGACGTTGGTGGTGGACATGAGGCCCCTGGAGCGCAGGAAATCGGCGATCTGGCCCCCGATGGGCACCACGATGGTCATCACCAGGTGCGGCAGCGCCGACAGCAGCCCCACCTGGGAAAAGGGGAGAATTTGGGATTTTTGGGGAAATTTTTTGTGACTGTTTTTGGATTTTTTCTGATTTTTTGGGAGATATTTTCTGATTTTTTTTGGGGGGGGGATTTTTTGTGATTTTTTTTTGTGATTTTTTGAGGGGTTTTTGGGGTATTTTGTGGGGTTTTTGGGGCACCACGATGGTCATCACCAGGTGTGGCAGCACCGACAGCAGCACCACCTGAAAATGGGGGGATTTGGGATTTTGGGGATTTTTAAAGATTTTTTTTTTTTTGTGATTTTTTTTAGATTTTTTGAGGGTTTTTTTGGATTTTGGGGGATTTTTTGTGATTTCTTGGGACAATTTTGAGATTTTTTTGTGATTTTTGGGGGATTTTCTGTGATTTTTTGGGATTTTTTTGAGGTTTTTGGAGGAGGATTTTTTGGGGATTTTTCTGGGATTTTTCAGGGTGTTTTGCAGGGGTTTTTTTTGGGTTTTTTTGTGGTTTTTTTTTGTGGGGTTTTTTGCTGACTTTTTGTGTGATTTTCGGGTGTTTTTCAGGGTTTTTTACTGTTTTTTTCGGGGCATTTTTCAGGGTTTTTGGGAGGGGGTTTCAGGGTGGTTTTGGGGCATTTTTCGGGGTTTTTGGGGCCCGACCTTGCTGATTTCAAAGCCGAAGACCTCCTCAAAGTAGGCAGGCTGGCTGATGAGCAGCAGGTAGAAGGTCCAGCTGCGGCAGAAGTTGGCCACGATGATGGCGTAGACCGGCATGGAGGTGAAGAAATGGCGCCAGGGCGTGGCCAGCTGCGGACACGAGTGACCACTGACCACCCAGAGTGACCCTGAGTGACCACTGACCGATGGGAGTGACCACTGACCGATGGGAGTGACCACTGACCACCGGCAGTGACCACTGACCACTGGCACTGACACTGGCATGGAGGTGAAGAAATGGCGCCAGGGCGTGGCCAGCTGCGGACACGAGTGACCACTGACCACCCGGAGTGACCCTGAGTGACCACTGACCGATGGGAGTGACCACTGACCGATGGCAGTGACCCAGAGTGACCACTGACCACCGGCAGTGACCACTGACCGATGGGAGTGACCACTGACCGATGGCAGTGACCCAGAGTGACCACTGACCGATGGCAGTGACCCAGAGTGACCACTGACCACCAGCAGTGACCACTGACCGATGGGAGTGACCACTGACTGACGGCAGTGACGCAGAGTGACCACTGACCACCAGCAGTGACCACTGACCACCGGCAGTGACACTGACATGGAGGTGAAGAAATGGCACCAGGGCGTGGCCAGCTGCGGACACGAGTGACCACTGACCAATGGCAGTGACCACTGACCACTGACCAGCAGGAGTGACCCCACACCACATAGGGAGTGACCACTGACTGCCTGACTGGTGGGAGTGACTGGGAGTGACCACTGACTGCCAGCAGTGACCAGCAGTGACCACTGACCACTGGCAGTGACCCTCACACTGGGGAGGGAGTGACCACTGACCACCTGACCAGCAGGAGTGACCCCACGCTGCCCCCAGCCCAGATCCGGCCCTGATTCCCACTGGGCCTCCCAGTCTGACCAGTGTGGGTTGTTTCCCCCAATGACCCCCCCCAGTGTCCTCCATTGACCCTCCCAGTGCTCCCAGTGCCCCCCAGTTCCCCTCCCAGTGCCCCCAGTCTGACCAGCAGTGGGTTGCTGCCCCCAATGCCCATCCCAGCTCCCCTCCCAGTGCCCCCAGTGCCCCCAGTCTGACCAGCAGCGGGTTGCTGCCCCAGGTGACCCTCCCAGTGCCCCCCAGTTCCCCTTCCAGTGCCCCCAGTGCCCCCCAGTGACCCTCCCAGTGCCCCCCAGTGCTCCCAGTGCCCCCAGTCTGACCAGCAGCAGGTTGCTGCCCCAGGTGACCCTCCCAGTGCCCATCCCAGTGCCCATCCCAGTGCTCCCAGTGCTCCCAGTCTGACCAGCAGCGGGTTGCTGCCCACGCTCTCGCCGATGCTCTCCTCGATGTATTTCCTCTCCTCGGGGGAGATGGTGGGGTGCTGGGCGGGGCTCTCGTAGGACACCAGCACCCAAAACAGGTACCAGAACACCCCAAAACTGCCTGGGGGGGCACTGGGGTCACTGGGAGCACTGGGAGTGGTCATTGTAGGGTTCTGGTGAGGGCCAGAGGTCCCAGGGGGTCCCGGGGGTGTCCCAGGGGGTCCTGGGGTGTCCCAGGGTTGGTCAGGGGGTCTCAGGTGGTGTCCCAGGGGTGTCCCAGAGTGTCCCAGGGGTCTCAGGGGTGTCCGGGGGGGTCCCGGGGGTCTCAGGGTGTCCCGGGGGTCCCAGGGGTGTCCCAGGGTTGGTCAGGGTGTCCCAGGGGGTCTCAGGGGTACTGGGGGCTCCCAGGGGGGTCCCAGGGCTCTCACCATACACGTAGAACACGGAGCTCCATCCCGTGTACTGCACCAGCACCCCGGCCAGTGGCATGGCCACCACCGCCCCTGCGTACGAGCCTGGGGACAGAGTGACAGCCATGGGGACAGGGTGACACCCAGGGACACCCAGGGACAGCCAGGGACACCCCGGCCAGCGGCATGGCCACTACTGCTCCTGCGTACGAGCCTGGGGACAGAGTGACAGCCATGGGGACAGGGTGACACCCAGGGACACCCAGGGACAGCCAGGGACAGCCAGGGACACCCCGGCCAGCGGCATGGCCACTACTGCTCCTGCGTACGAGCCTGGGGACAGAGTGACAGCTTGAGGACACCCTGGGGACATCCTGGGGACAGCCACGGACACCCAGTAGTCCCCAGTACCACAGAAGGCCGTGGTGGCCCCTGGTAGCCCCCCAGTATCCCCAGTATCCCCCAGTACCCCCAGTATCCCCCAGTATCTCCCAGTATCTCCAGTACCACAGAAGGCCGTGGTCGCCAGCCGGCTCCGCTCCAGGGGCGGTGCCCATTTGCTCCAGATGCCGTGACAGGCGGGGTAGGTCACGCCCTGCGGGGAAGGGGCGGGGTCAGACAGGGACACGCCCACCCCTGCCACGCCCACCCTGGTCACACCCTGCGGGGAAGGGGCGGGGTCAGCCAGGGACACGCCCACCACGGACACACCCTGATCGGGAATAAGGGACACACCCAAACTCTGGCCACGCCTCTGGCCACGCCCACTGCCACACACCAAGGGACACACCCAATACCTGGCCACACCCACACTGCCACGCCCTGGCCACAGCCACACCCCGATCTCAACAACTAAACACCAAAACTCACCCTAAAACACCTCATAAACACCAAAAAAATTCCCCAAAACCACCTCCCAAAACATCCCGAAATTACCCGAAAAACATTCCAAAAACACCCCCAAAATCACTCAAAAAACATCCCCAAAATCACCCAAAAAACATCCCCAAAACCACCCCCAAAATCACCCGAAAAACATCCCAAAACCACCCCCAAAATCACCCGAAAAACATCCCAAAACCACCTCAAAATTACCCCCAAATCACCCCCAAACCACCCGAAAAACATCCCCAAAAACCACCTCAAAATCCCCCCCCAAACCACCCCTAAACCACCCCTAAAATCACCCCCAAAACCACCCCAAAATCATCCCCCAAATCATCTAAAAATCACCCAAAACCCACCCCAAAAACCTCAAAAACACCCCTAAAACACCCCAAACCCACCCCAAATCACCCCAGCCCTGCAGCCAATCCCACCAAAAGCCCAAAAACCCCCAAATTTCCCCCAAAATCGTGTCCCAACCTCGACCAGGCCCTGCATGACGCGCACGGCGATGACACAGCCGACGTGGGTGCGCGCGGCCGAGGGGATCAGCATGTTCAGTACTGAGGTGGAGACAATGGCCAGGCCAAAAACCCTGATAAAATAAATATAAATAAAATAAAAATCAATTAATAATCAAAATCAGCGTGTTCAGTACTGAGGTGGAGACAATGGCCAGGCCAAAAACTCTGCCAAAATAAATTAAATAAAATAAAAAATTAATTAATAATCAAAATCGGCATGTTCAGCACCATGTGGAGACAATGGCCAGACCAAAAACCCTGCCAAAATTAAATATAAATAAAATGAAAATTAATTATTAATCAAAATCGGCATATTCAGCACCAAGGTGGAGACGATGGCCAGACCAAAAATCCTGATAAAATAAAATTAAATTTAAAATTAAAATAAAAATTAACATGTTCAGCACCGAAGTGGAGACAATGGCCAGACCAAAAACTCTGATAAAATAAAATATAAATAAAATAAAAATTAATTAATGATCAAAATCGGCATGTTCAGCACCGAGGTGGAGACGATGGCCAGACCAAAAACCCTGATTAAAAAAACCCCATAAATATAAATAAATAAAAATAAAAATCAGCATGTTCGGCACTGAGGTGGAGACGATGGCCAGACCAAAAACTCTGCCACGGAAATAAATAAATTAAATAAAAATAAATAAAAATAAAAACCAGCATGTTCAGCACTGAGGTGGAGACAATAGCCAGCCCAAAAACCCTACCAGGGAGGTGAGAAATGTCCTAAAATGGTAAAAGTTTGATAATAATAAAAACCATTTTTGTTAAATTTTTAGAAGTTCGGTAGTAATAAAAAACGTTTTTGTTAAAATATTAAAAGCTCAATAATAAAAACTAACATAATAATGTTAAATGTTCAATAGCAATAAAAAAATTATAATGAAGTAATAATAGTAAAAAAAATGAGACTGGAACACAGGGGGTGTGAAAACATTTTTGTTAAAATGTTAAAAATTCGGTAATAATGAAAAAACGTTTTTGTTAAAATGGTAAAAGTGTCACCCCCCCAGTGCCACCCCTGTCCCCTCAGTGTCACCCCTGTCCCTCAGTGTCACCCCTCAGTGTCACCCCTGTCCCCTCAGTGTCACCCCCTCAGTGCCACCCCTGTCCCCTCAGTGTCACCCCCCTCAGTGCCACCCCTGTCCCCTCAGTGCCACCCCTGTCCCTGAGTGTCACCCCCTCAGTGTCACCCCTGTCCCTCAGTGTCACCCCCTCAGTGTCACCCCTGTCCCTCAGTGTCACCCCCGTGTACCCTCACCTGTTGGCAGCGAATTTCTGGGCGATGAACCCCCCGGGGATCTGCTCCCTCAGTGTCACCCCTATGTCCCTCAGTGTCACCCCTGTCCCCTGGGTGTCCCCCATATCCCCAGTGTCACCCCCATATCCCCAGTGTCACCCCCCCTGTCCCCTGTGTCCCCTGGGTGTCCCCCCTGTCCCCTGGGTGTCCCCTCACCTGTTGGCAGCGAATTTCTGGGCGATGAACCCTCCGGGGATCTGGGTGACGATGTAGCCCCAGAAGAAGGAGCCGTGGATCATCCCCACCGTCTCGGGGTCCCAGTTGAACTGGGCGCGCTGGGGGCGGCGGGGAGGGGTCAGGGGGTGGGGACACACCCAGGACATGCCCAGGACATGCCCCAGACACGCCTAGGACACGCCCTGGACACGGGTGTGTCCCCACCCCTGTCTGTGGCTGTTGTCCTGGGGATGTCCCACACCTGTGACCCTCCTAAGGATCACAGTGACCCCACAGTGATCCCACACCTGTGACCCCACACTTGTGACCCCAGTGACCCCACACCTGTGGGATCCCCCAGTGACCCCACACCTGTGCCCCCACACTGACCCCACACCTGCCCAGGCCCCACCCCTGGACCCCATTAATGCCATGTGTCCCCCTGTCCATGGCTGGATTGACCCCACTGACCCCATATATGACCCCACTGACCCCACATCTGTCCGTACCTGTCCGTGGCTGGGGCTGACCCCACTGACCGCACTGACCATGCTGACCCCATACCTGACCCCCCTGACCCCGTACCTGACCCCTGTCCGTGGCTGGGGTTGACCATGCTGACCTCTGACCCCTGTCCGTACCTGTCCATGGCTGGGGTTGACCATGCTGACCCCAGTGACCCCTGACCCCTGTCCGTACCTGTCTGTGGCTGGGGTTAACCCTGCTGACCCCAGTGACCCCATACCTGTCCTGCCCTGTACCTGTCCGTGGCTGGGGTTAACCCTGCTGACCCCATACCTGTCCTGCTACCCCCCCCCCCCCCCCCCCCCCCCCCCCCCCCCCCCCTGCTGACCCCATACCTGTCCTGCTAACCCCATACCTGACCCCACTGACCCCACTGACCCTGTACCTGTCCGTGGCTGGGGTTGACCATGCTGACCCCAGTGACCCCGTACCTGTCCGTGGCTGGGGTTGACCATGCTGACCCCAGTGACCCCGTACCTGTCCGTGGCTGGGGTTGACCATGCTGACCCCACACCTGACTCCTGTCCGTACCTGTCCGTGGCTGGGGTTGACCATGCTGACCACGGCCACGCCCAGGTTGCAGCGGATGCCGAAGCTGATGCAGAAGCCGATGCCGCACAGGATGGCGATGCCGTAGCGCCGGGGCAGCCCGCAGAAGGTGCAGTCCAGCACCGGCGCCCGCCGCGCCGTGGGGGAGGCGCCGCCCGCGCTCAGCTCCAGGCTCTCGGGGTCATCCTGGCGCCGCTCCAGGAACCTGCGGGGTCAGCGGTCACTGCGGGGGTCAGCGGTCACTGCCGGCCGCCCCCCCGTGTTCCTTTTCCCGCCCCCCCGTGTCCCCCGTGTCCCTTTCCCCGCCCCCGCGTGTCCCCGGGTCCCCCCGGGCCCCCCCTGCCCGCGGTGGCGGCGGATTAAAGGCTTTAAATCCCCCGTGCTGGTGGCGGCGCCGGGGAGGGGACGAGGACAGGGACGGGGACACGCGTGGCACGGACACGAGTGGCCTTGGGGAGGGGGGGGGCACAAGGGGACACCTCAAACACACCCCAAAATGAGCTGAACCCCAAACTGAGCTGATCCCAAACTGAGCTGAACCCCAAAATGAGCTGATCCAAAATGAGATGAACCCCAAACTGAGCTGATCCAAAATGATATGAACCCCAAACTGAGCTGATCCCAAACTGAGCTGAACCCCAAAATGAGCTGATCCAAAATGAGATGAACCCCAAAATAAGCTGACCCCAAAATGAGCTAACCCCAAAATGAGCTGAACCCCAAATTGAGCTGAACCCCAAATTGAGCTGACCCCAAAAGAGCTGAAACCCAAATTGAGCTGACCCCAAATTGAGCTGATCCAAAATGAGCTGAACCCAAATTGAGCCGACCCCAAAATGAGCTGAACCCCAAATTAAGCTGACCCCCAAATTGAGCCGACCCCAAAATGAGCTGAACCCCAAATTGAGCCGACCCCAAATTGAGCTGAACCCCAAAATGAGCCAACCCCAAAATGAGCCAACCCCAAAATGAGCCGACCCCAAAATGAGCCGACCCCAAAATGAGCTGACCCCAAATTCCCCCCACGCTCTCTCACACAGCGGTGACAAAGCCACAGCCACCCACCCTGTCCCCCCCCGTGTCCCCGTGTCCCCAGATTTGGGGTCTCACCTGTGCAGGCGGCCCAGCCCGGCCCCCAGCTGCCTCCGGAATTCCTCCTTGTTGAATTCCATGCTGGCTCAGCCCACCATGACCCGAGGGACCCCCCCAACCCCTGGGACAGCTCTGTCCCCCCTCGGGGACACCCGGGGGACACCCAGGGCTCGGCTGGGGGTGCCCCCCGCTCTGTCCCCACAGCCCCCCAACCCCTCCGCTGGCTCTGGGCTCCTCCTGGGTGGCTCTGGGATGTCCCCCCCGGCCCCCCCGGGCCTGGCTCAGCCCTAAATCCCCCTCAATCCCCCCCTGCCATGGGGGGGGCCGCAGCCAATCCCAGACATGGCTCGGGTTTAACTTTTATTGGGGGGTTTTGTACAAAAAAAGGAGGTGGGGGGGCTCGAGGGGGTCCCGGGGGGGCTCCCGGGGGTCCAGGAGGGTCCTGGGGGGCGTCCAGGAAGGTCCTGAAGGGGTCCCTGAGGGGAAGCCCAGCATGACCCCAGGCTGGGGTGCTCAGGAGGGTCCAGGACGATCCCGAGGAGGGTCCAGGGTGGTCCTGGGGAGGGTCCTGAGCAGCCCTGGCCACTCCCGGGGGTCTCGGTGGGTTTGGGGGGGTCCCCTCGCCCCTCAGGCCCTCAGCGGCATCGTCACGGTGAGAACCTGCAGGGGGCGCCAGGGGGTCAGCGGGGGGCGTGGCCCGGGACAGGAAAAGGGGCGTGACCCTGGCCAGGAAAGGGGGCGTGTCCCACCCCGCGGTTGCCATGGTTACCTTGGAGCGGCGGTGGAAGCGCGCGCGGCACCGCGCGGGGTCGGCGGGGCGGGGCAGCCCCAGCTCCAGCAGCGCCCCCTGGCGGCCGGCAGGACAATCCCCCTGCTCCCCCGTGGCGCCCCCTGGCGGCGGGCGGGTCAGCAGCAGCCGCTCCTCGCTCAGCCCCAGCCACAGAGATCCCGCCCCCTCCTGGGTGGGGCAGAGAGGGGAGGGGTCAGGGTTAGGGCACACCCACAGCACCCCTAACTCCTATTTGGGCTTTAGAGGAGCCCCCCATTGTGCCCCTGATGCCCCCAGGATGCTGGAGACCCTTCCTACCACAGCCCCCAGTGCACCCCAGTATAACGGGATCCCACTCCCCAGTGCCCCCCAACTGTCCCAACCTCTCCCTGGAATCAGGGGAACCCCATAACCCAACCCCAGCACCTCCCAGTTCCCCCCAGTACCTCCCAGTTACCCTTCCAGCACCTCCCAGTTCTCCCCGATTAACCCCCAGCACCTCCCAGTTACCCCCAAGCATCTCCCAGTTCCCCCTGTTTAACCCCCAGCACCTCCCAGTTGCCCCTGAGCATCTCCCAGTTCTCCCCGGTTAACACCCAACACTTCCCAGTTCCCCCCAGTTGCCCCCACTCACCAGCTGGGGCAGGTGCACCCGGGCCTGCAGCACCTTTGGGTCCTGGGCCGAGGGCTCAGCCACCACCACGAACTGGGGGCGCTCTGGGGGGCTGTGGGGGGCACAGGTCAGGCTGGAGGACCCCGGGATTTTTGGAGAGGGGTCCCGGGGGGGTCCCCACTCACCCCGGCAGCTCCTGGATGTGCGGCCGGGGCCGGGCCCGGATGTTTTGTGCCGAGATGGAGCCCAGGAATTTCCGATTCTTCAGCACCCTCCAGCCTGGAGGGGTCACAGAGGGGGTCATGGGGTGGGGGTCTGACCCCCCCAGCCCCACCCGAGCCCTCCCAGTGCCTCCCAGTCTCACCAGTCAGCTCCAGTTCCACCCCGTACTTCTCCGACAGCCCCTCCATGGCCACGGTCAGGAAGAACTCCAGGTACAAAGGGTCAGCCTGGAGAGGGGACAGGAGGGTCAGAGCCCCCTAAAACGCCCCGAGACCCCAAATTCCCGGTGCCCCCCCTCACCTGCAGCGTCCTGAAGAACCCCGAGTTCACCACCACGTCGTAGGCGGTGCAGCCCCGCCCTCCTGCGGGATTTGGGGACATTCAGGGACAATTCGGTGCACAGGGAGCTCGGGGCTGGGCTCGGGGCGGGCTCTGACCTCGGTCCAGCTCGGCGTGCGGCTCCCCGAGGCTCATCGGGATGCGGAACCCGCCCTCGGGGCCGGGGGGATCCTGCAGGAGGCGCTGCAGCCCCGGCGGGGACATCGGAGGTGGCGGCGGCACCTCGGGCGAGTGACAAACGTTGATGAAAACTTTGTCCCCGCCCGCGCGGGTCTTCACGCACAGCCCTGAGGGACACCGGGGGCTCAGGGGGCGGCGGGGACCCCCCGAGCCCTCACAAACCCCGCGGAGGTCGCTCCTTACCCGGCTGAGGGGTGACGGCGCGGGCGGCGCCGGGGCGCGGGGCCTCCTCACGGTCCGGGCTGATCTGCGGGAACGGCGGGGAGAGGCTGAACCGGCACCGGGACCGGGATCAGCGCCGGGATCACCGACACCGGGAGCCCTCCGGCACCCACCTGCAGCAGCAGCCGCCGCAGCGCCGCCTCCTCCTCGTCCGCTTCCAGCTCGGCCGAGAGCAGCGACGGGTCCGCCATGGCCTGAGGGAGCGGCGTGAGGGAGGAGCCGAACGGAGCCGCGCCGGGACCGGGAGCGGGACGGATCGAGAGCCCCGGGACCCCCCCGGGACCCCCGAACCCCTCAGGAATCTTCTGGAAACCCTGCGGAATCACCCGAACCCCTCCGGGATCACCCGAACCCCCGGGACCCCCAAAATCCCCTCAGGAATCATCCGAACCCCTCCGGAATCACCCGAACCCCCCCGGCATCCTCGAACCCCCTCAGGAATCCCCCAAACCCTGAGGAATCCCCCAGATCCCCTCAGAAATCCCCTGGAAACCCTCCGGGATCACCCGAACCCTCTCAGGAATCCCCTAAACCCCCCGGGACCCCCACATCCCTCAGGAATCACCCAAACCCCTCAGGGATCCCCCAAAACCCCCTCAGGAATTACCCGAACCCCGAGGGACCCCCAAAACACCCTCAGGAATCACCCGAACCCCTCAGGGCACCCGAACCCCTCAGGAATCACCCGAACCCCTCAGGAATCTCCCAAAACCCCTCAGGAATCCCCCAAAGCCCCCCGGGACCCCCAAAACCCCCTCAGGAATCTTCTGGAAACCCTCCGGAATCACCCGAACCCGCCGGGACCCCCAAAACCCCCTCAGGAATCCCCAAAGCCCCCTCAGGAATCGCCTGGAACCCCTCTGGAATCACCCGAACCCCTCCAGAATCACCCGAACCCCCAGGGACCCCCAAAACCCCCTCAGGAATCACCCAAACTCCCCCGGGACCCCCTCAGGAATCTGGAAACCCTGCGGAATCACCCGAACCCCTCCGGAATCATCCGAACTCCTCGGGACCCCCAAAACCCCCTCAGGAATCACCCAAACTCCCTCCGGAATCACCCGAACCCCTCCGGAATCACCCGAACCCCTCGGGACCCTCAAGCCCCCTCTGGAATCCCCCGAGCCCCTCGAGACCCCCGAACTCCTCCAGAATCAGCCGAACCCCCTCCGGAATCCCCCAAAACCCTTCGGAGTCCCCCAAAACCTTTCAGGATCCCCCCCAAACCCTCCGGAATCCTCCGAACCTCTTGGGATCCCCGAACCCCCTCCGGAATCCCCCCAAAACCCTTCGGGGTCCCCCCTTCACCGCCCTCACCGCGGCCGCCGGCTCTTTACGGTCCGTCACTTCCGCTTCCGGCGCGGCCATGTCGCCATGGTTACGCGGGGCCGCTCTGTCCAGCCCCGCCCCGTCTCGGTGGTGCCCCCGGGGCCGCTCTGTCCAACTCCGCCCCGTCTCGGTGGTGCCCCCGGGCCGCTCTGTCCAACTCCGCCCCGTCTCGGTGGTGCCCCCGGGGCCGCTCTGTCCAACTCCGCCCCGTCTCGGTGGTGCCCCCAGGGCCGCTCTGTCCAACTCCGCCCCGTCTCGGTGTCCCCTCGGCGGCGATGGCGGCTCTGACGGCTCTCGGGGCTCCCTCAGTCCCCAAAATCTTCGCCACGATGGAGGAGGGGCCGATCCCCGACGGGATCAACCCGGGAGAGGTGCGGGAGATCTGGGGTTCCCCCTGGGTGGGTCCTGGGGGTCCGGGGGGGGATCTGGGGGTTCTGGGGGGACCCTGAGGGTCTCGGGGGGGGGGTCCTGAGGGGTTTTTGGGGCTCTCCTGAGGAACTGGGGGGGGGGTCTGGGGGGTCCCTAAGGGGAATAAAGGGGGTGGGAGAGGCACCTGGGGGGAATTGGGGCGGGTTTGGGGGTCCCGTGAGGGTGGGGGTGTCCTGGGGGGCACTGAGGGGACACTGGGGGGACATTGAGGGGACACTGAGGGAACAGGGGGGCCCTGGGGGGTCCTGGGGGGTTCCCGGGGCTGGAGGGGTCACGGGGGGAGCCCCGGGACCGTTGGGGCGTGTCAGGGTCAAAGTCCCCCCGTGTCCCCAAGGTCATTTGGGCAGGGTGGGGGGGGCTGTGCTGGGGCCGGGGGGTCCCGGGGGGGTCCCGGGGGTGTCGCGGGGGGTCCCGGGGGGTCCCAGGGGTGTCCCAGAGTGTCCCAGGGGGGTCCCGGGGGTGTCCCAGGAGGTCCCCGGGGTGTCCCAGGAGGTCCCAGGGGGGTTCCAGGGGTGTCCCAGGGGGTCCCAGGGTGTCCCAGGGGGTCACAGGGGTGTCCCAGGGGGGTCCCAGGGGTGTCCCAGAGTGTCCCAGGGGTGTCCCAGAGTGTCCCAGGGGGGTCCCAGGGGGGTTCCAGGGGTGTCCCAGGGGGTCCCAGGGGTGTCCCGGGGGGGCCCAGGGTGTCCCAGGGGGTCACAGGGGTGTCCCAGGGGGGTCCCAGGGGGTCCCAGAGTGTCCCAGGGGGTCCCAGGAGGTCCCAGGGTGTCCTCAACCCCCCCAGGCATGGCTGGAGTCCCACGGCCGCAGCCTCGGACATTTTGTGGACGGGACGTGGCTGAAACCGCCGGGGAGGACAAGCCTGGAGTGCCCCGAGGCTGCCACGGGTACGGGGAGGGGACAGGGAGGGGACAGGGATGGGGACAGGGACAGGGACGGGGACAGGGGCGAGGACAGGGACGGGGATGGGGGTTAAAGGTCAAGGTCACAGATTTGGAGTCACTGGTACAGACCAGGGCCAGGATCAGGGGTCAGGGTTTGGGGTCAGGATTTGGGGCAGGGTCAGAGTTTGAGGTCAGGGATTTGGGGTCAGGGTTTGGGGTCAGGATTTGGGGCAGGGTCAGGATTGGGGTCAGGGTTTGGGGTCAGGGACTGGAGCAGGATCAGGTTTTGGGGTCAGGTTTTGGGGTCAGGATTTGGGGTCAGGTTTTGGGGTCAGGATTTGGGTCAGGGTTTGGGGTCAGGGTCAGGGTTTAGGGTCAGTCTCTGGGCCCAGCACAGCCCTCAGTGACTCCTGTGACCCCCCTGTGTCCCCAGGCCAGATGCTGGCCGCAGTCAGGATTTGGGGTCAGGTTTGGGGTCAGGCTGTGGGGTCAGGATTTGGGGTCAGGATTTGGGTCAGGGTTTGGGGTCAGGATTTGGGGTCAGGATTTGGGTCAGGGTTTGGGGTCAGGGTCAGGGTTTAGGGTCAGTCTCTGGGCCCAGCACAGCCCTCAGTGACCCCTGTCGACCCCTGTCACCCCCTGTGTCCCCAGGCCGGACGGTGGCCGCGGTGCCGGCCGGGGACAGCTCGGACGTGGCCGTGGCCGTGGCGGCGGCGTTGGCGGCGTCCGAGGCCTGGGCGGGGCTGGGGGGGCCCCAGCGTGGTCAGCACCTGACCCGGTGAGTGACCCCTGACCTTTGGTGACCTCTGCATCCCTCGGGTGACCTTTGACCCTGTGGCAGTGTGACCCCGAGTGACCCCGAGTGACCAAACCCCCCCTGTGTCCCCCCTGACCCCCAGGCTGGCCGCCACGCTGGACGGTGACCGCAGGGGGACCCTGGGGGCCCTGCTGGCCCTGGCCGGGGGGCGTCCACTCTGCCGGACACTGGGGGCTGACCTGGACCTGGGGCTGCGGCTGCTGAGGGCGCCCGCGGGGGGAGCCCAGCTCGGACCCCCCGGCCTGGAGGGCTGGGCCCCACTGGGTGAGTGGCCCCTGTCCCCTCCCTGTGTCACCTGTCCCCTCCCTGTGGCCCCTGTCCCCTCCCTGTGTCCCTTGTCCCCTCCCTGTGTCACCTGTGCCCTCCCTGTGTCACCTGACCCCTCCCGTGTCCCCTGACCCCCCGTGTGTCCCCAGGGGTGGTGGCCGTGGTCCTGGGGGGTCCCTGCTCGCTGCCGGCGCTGCTCTGGAAATTGGGGCCAATCCTGGCCATGGGTGAGTGGGGCTGGGGGGGCCTTGGGGACAGTTGGGGACAGCTGGGGACACCTGGGGACAGCGGGGAGATCCACGAGGAGGACAAAGGTGGATCCAGGTGTGGGGGGCTCCCCTATGTCCTTGCAGGATGTCCTGATGTCCCTGTGGGGTGTCCCAGCTGTTTTGGGATGTCCCAATGTCCCTGCGGGGTGTCCCCATGTCCCCGGTGAGGATGCCACCCATTTTGGGGTGTCCCATCCATTCTGGGGTGTCCCCATGTCCCCGGGGTGTGTCTCAGCTGTTTTGGGGTGTCCCCGCTATTCTGGGATGTCCCCATGTCCCTGGGGAGGGTCCCTTCCGTTTTTTGGGGTGTCCCCCAGGGAACACGGCTCTGCTCCTGTCCCCTCCGGCCCAGCCATTTTGGGGTGTCCCCATGTCCCCGGGGTGTCCCCATCCCTTTTGTGGTGTCCCATCCATTTTGGGGTGTCCCCCAGGGAACATGGCTCTGCTCCTGTCCCCTCTGTCCCAGCCATTTTGGGGTGTCCCCATGTCCCCGGGGTGTCCCCATCCCTTTTGGGGTGTCCCATCCGTTCCGGGGTGTCCCCCAGGGAACACGGCTCTGCTCCTGTCCCCTCCAGCCCAGCCGTTTTGGGGTGTCCCAGCGGTTTTGGGGTGTCCCCATGTCCCCGGGGAGGGTCCCATCTGTTTTTTGGGGTGCCCCCCAGGGAACACGGCTCTGCTCCTGTCCCCTCCGGCCGCGGCTCCGCCGCTGCTGCTGCTGGCGGAGCTCAGCGGGGAGGGGGCGGCGCTGCCCCCCGGGGTCCTCAACGTCGTGGCGGGACCCCCGGCCGGGCTGTGCCGGGCCCTGCGCGCCCACCGCGAAGTCACCGCTGTCACCTTCCTGGGAGCGGCGCAGGTACGGCCGTGTCACCGCAGCCGCGGGGAGGGGAGGGGACACCCGCGGGTGCCGCCCCCAGTTTGGGGGTCCCCGGGCGCGTCCCCAGCGCTGTCCCCGTCCCCAGGAGGAGCTGCGGGCCCTGGCCTGGGGGTCCCCGTGCCGGGGGCCGCGCCTGGGCGCTCCCCGCGGTGGCCGCGTCGTTGTCGTCGTGCTGGACTCGGCCGACCTGGACAGCGCCGCCGCCGCCATCGCCGCCAGCGCGGCCGCGCCCCCGGCGCTGGTGGGGACCGGGGGGTTTGGGGAGGTTTTTTGGGGGGGCTTGGGGTGGATTTTGGGGGGGGTTCGGGTTTTTTGGAGGGGAAATTTCAGGAGGTTTTGGGGAGGTTTTTTGGGGGGTTCAGGTTTTTTGGAGGGGAGGTTTCAGGAGGTTTTGGGGAGGGATTTTGGGGAGGTTTTTTGGGGGCGGTTCAGGTTTTTTGGAGGAGAGGTTTCAGGTGGTTTTGGGGGGGGTTTGAGAGTTTCTCAAGGTGTTGTTTGGGGGCCTTTTGGGGAGGTTTCAAGGGGTTTTCAGGGGTTTTTTTGCGGGGTTTCAGGGACGTTTTTGGGGTTTTTTTGGTGGGGAAGTTTGTGAGTTTTTCAGGGGAGTCCCTGGGGTGTCCCAGGCTGCCCTGATGTCCCCCCCGTGTCCCCAGTTCCCGTGGGGGGGGCCCGTGGTGCTGGCTCAGGACTCGGTGCTGGCGGCGCTGGAGCGGCGGCTGCGGGCCCGGCTCGGGGGGCTGCGGCTCGGGGACCCCACGGACCCCAAAACCGAGGTGGGGCCGCTGCCCCCCGGGGCCCCCTCGCCTGAGGGGGTGGTGCTGGAGGCGCAGGAGGAGGGGGCTCAGGTGAGGGGTGCACACAGGGGACCGGGTTGGGGTGGCATTGGGGACGTTGGGGTGACACGAAGAGGTTGGGGGAGTGGGGAGGGGGACGTGGTGTTTGGCGGTTTTGAAATGTTTGGGTCGAGTTTGAGACTTCCTGGGGGGAAATTTGGGGGTTCCTGGACATCGGGGTTCCCTGGGAGCAGGTTTGGGGGTTCCTCGATGTTGGCACCAGCTTTGGGGACAGTTTTGGGATGCCCCGGGTGGCGCTTTGGGGGTTCCCCACTTATTGGAACCCCGTTCTTTTTGCTCCCAGGTTTTCCAGGCTCCGCTGCCGGAGGGGGGACACCGTTTGTACCCCCCCACGCTGATCTCGGGGGTGGCCCCGACCTCGCGCTGCCTGCGGGAGCCGGTGGGTGCCCCGGGGCGGGCTGGGCGGGGCCGGGCTGGGCCGGGCCGGGCCGGGCTGGGGGGTGCCCAGGGCCGCCTTTCGGGGACCCTCTGATTGTCCCCTGCCCCGCCAGGCCCCGGGGCCGCTGCTGGTGCTGCTGCCCGTGCGTGGCCCCTCCGAGGCCGTGGCCGTGGCCTCGGCGCTGCCGCACACCTCGGCCGCCGCCGTCTGGGCCCAGGACGTCACCGTGGCCTTGGACACTGCGGACAGGTGACCGTCAGGCCCCCTGAGCCCGCACTGACCGCTGGGTGACCGCTGGGTGACCGCTGACCCCTCACAGGCTGCCCCAAGGGCTGGTGTGGCTCAACGCCCTGGACCTGCTGGACCCCAGCGGGGGCTGCGCCGGGGGGGCCGCGGACACTGACCTGGATGAGGTGGGGGCTGCCAGGGGGGCTCTGGAGGGGGTCCTGGGTGGTTAGGGAAGGGTCCAGGGAGGTTTTGGGGAGCCCCGGAGAAGCTGGATGGATGCAGAGATCTGCTGGGGCAGATGCTGGGTGGTTTAGGAGGGAGTGGGGCGGGTTCTGGGGGTCCCCAGGGTGGGGGGTCCTGTGCTGTTGCAGATGGGCTCTCCCCCCCCCCCACACTCCCTCCAGGCGCTGCGAGAGTTCGGGTGCCCCCCCTGGGAACAGCCCCCCAAGGTGGATGAGCCGCTCAGGTACCCCCTGATGGGACAGGGACCCCCCCCAGGATGGACACCCCAAATTAGGGGGTCCCAGGACGAGAACTCCCAGACTGGGACCCCGGTTTAACACCCCCAGGAACCCCTTCTCCTCCCCCGGGTGGTCCCAGCCCCATCCTGTCCCCGCAGAGGGTCCCGTGTCCCACTCAGGACCCCGATTTTTCCTCTCCAAGGGGTCCCGGTGACCCCCCGGTGCCACTCCCGGTGTCCCTCCCGCAGCGATGCCCTTTGACCCCCCATGTCCTGTCCCTGTCTCAGCGCTCCGGTGGCCGTGGATGACCCCGGCGATCCCGAGCTGGCCCAGGCCGTGGCCGCCGCCCGCGGGGCTGCCCCGGGGTGAGTGCCGGGGGTGGGGGGTGTCCCTTCCAGGGGTGTCCTCAACGATGGGACCCCTTGGAGAGGGGAGCTCGGTCCCCAACGCCCCCGACTCCCGCAGGTGGGGGCGGCTGCCGGGGGCGTCGCGGGCCCGGGTATTGCGGGGGGCGTCGGCGGCGCTGGGGGGGGGACACGGGACCCCCAAGGACGGCGACAGCAGCGACACCGACGGGAGCCTGCAGGGGGCGCTGCTGCGCTGGGCGGCGCACGTGGAGCGCGCGGGCGGGGCCGTGCAGGTGGGCGTGGTTAAAGGGGTGGGGCCAGGGGAGGGCGGGGCGGGTGCTGCGTGGGCGTGGTCTCTGAGTGGGCGCGACCAATCCCGCTGCAGGAGGTGCCCGGGGGGCGGGCCCTGGTGACGCGGCGGCCGCTCGGAGTGCTGGGTGTGGTCTGGGGCTGGCCCCGCCCCCTGGCGCTGCAGCTCCTCCTCCCGGCGCTCGCGCTCGGAAACTGCGTGGTGGTGGTGGCGCCCCCTGGCGGCGTGGGTCCCGCACAGCGGCTACGGAAGGTGCGGAACCGCGGGACCCCTGGGTGGCACCTGTGACCCCCCCCCCACCCAGGAACCCTCGGTTGACCCCCCAGGAACCCCCGGGTGACCCCCCACGTGCCACCTCCTCACTGCAACCCACCGGGACCCCCGGGTGCCTCCCTGTGATCCCCCCCTGTGCCCCCATAAGCCCCTATTGACCCCCCATGCGACCCCCGGGAGTTCTCGTGTGCCCCCAGGACCCCCCATGTGCCCCCAGGACCCCCCATGTGCCCCCCATAAACCCTTTGGGCCCCCCATGTCCCCTTCCATTACCCCCAGACCCCCCTCGGTGACACTGCCCCTTCCCCCGTGTCCCCAGGCTCTGGTGGCCGCGGGGCTGCCGGGGGCTGCCCTGGCGGTGCTTCCCGGGAATTCGCGGCGCTCCGGATGTCACCTGGCGCGGCAGCACCCGGACGGGCTCTGGCTGTGCGGGGGGGACGCGGTGAGTGCGGGAAATGGCAGGGAGGGGACAGCGTTGGGGACATGGGGCGGTGACACCGCCCGGACGGGCTCTGGCTGTGCGGGGGGGACGCGGTGAGTGCGGGGGCGCTGCGGGAAATGGCGGGGAGGGGGGACAGTGTTGGGGACATGGGGCGGTGACACCGCCCGGACCGCTGTGACGTTCCGGGGGTCCCAAGGCTCGGCCCGGCTGCTGAGCTGGAGTGAGGGGGGGGCGTCACCCCAGCTGTCCCCTCTTGTGTCACCCCACAGGACTGCGACTGGGCCTGTGCCGTGAGCGTGCCCCGCGTTTGGGGGGTCCCGGCGGGGCTCCTGGGGGCCCCGGGGCAGGAGCCCGTCCCCGGCGCCGAGCGGGAGCTGCAGCTGCGCTGCACCCGCCCCCGCTGCCTTTGGCTGCCGGGGGGCGGCCCCTGAGACGCCCCCCAGGACCTCCCCGAAACCCGCGGGGGTTTCAGACCTCACCCTGTGCCCCCACCCCAATAAACCGCCCCGAGCCGCCGCCGCTGTCCCGTCTCTGTTTTTGGGGGGCCGGGGGGTGTCTCGGGGATATTTTGGGGGGGATATTTTGGGGGTGCTCCGCCCCCGCACGTGCCCGGACGCCCGGGCCCCCCTCCCTCGCCCGGGGCAGCCGCACCCAAAGCTCCGCGAGGCCGGGCGGGGGTCCCGAGCGCCGGAGCCCCGGTGGGATTCGGGAGGGAGTCCCGGGGGGGCGGCAGGGGCGGCCCGGGGTCCGCGGGGACGGAGGGACCGGGGGAGGGAGGGGGAGGTTCGGGACGTCCCGCTGTCCCCTCGGGTTTCCTGGGCCCTCTCCCGGCCCGGTCCCACTTTCGCTTTCGGTGGCGGCTCCGCCGCGGCCCGAGGGGTCCCGGGGGGGGTCCCGGGGGTGGCTCCGGGAGCTCCCGCGGGTTCCCGGGCGCCACCCGCAGCTCGGCACCGCCATGGACCTGCCGCCACCCGGCTCTGCTCTGGTAAGTGGAGACCCCCGCCCCTCGCAATTTGACCCGCGCCCCTCTGGGACCCCCGTGAGAGCCCCCCGGGACGCCCAGAGCCCCCGCGGTGCCCCCCAGGTGCCGCTCCTGCTCGTCCTGGCCGTGCCCGCCCCTGGCAGCTGCTGCTCCTTCGGCTTTAACCCCGTCAGCAGCACCTTCAGCGCGCACCTGAACAACCTGGTGAGACCCCCGGCCCCGGGAGCCCCCCCCGCGCACCCCGGTACCCCCCCCGACCTCCGGGATCCTCACGGCACCTCCCGGATCCCCCTGAGACCCAAAGGATTCCCCTGTGCCCCCCCGAATTCCCTCATTCCCCGGGGAAGGCCCCACCCCGGGTCCCCAAACCCCCCTGACTACACCCCTTAATCCCCCAAGAGTTGTTGGGGTCCCCCTGAGCGCCCCCCTCAGCCCTCCGGGCTGCTTTTGGGGACCCCCTGACCCCTCCCACAGACCCCCTGGCTGCTCCTCGACTACCCCGTGGCGATGCCCAGTAACCTGGAGCCGGTGAGCGAGAACCCCCAAATCCCTGGGGTGATCCCCCCTCTGCCTGCATCCCCTGACACCTCTGAGCCCCAACCCGTGTTCCCACAAACCCCAAACTCCCCTGGCCCCCCAGGACAGCGGCTGCTCTGATCTCTGGGGGCTGCACTTCGGGGAGCTGGCTCTGCAGCGAATGTTGGGGGTGGCAGGGAAGGATTTGGCCCCCCTGCTCAGGACCCTCCTTGCCCAGTTCCAGTTCATGGCCGACTGTCACATCCAGGTGGGTGGGGGTCCCTGGGGGGGCTCCGAGGGGGTTTGGGGGTCCTGGACGGAAGGGGGGGGGAGTTGGGAGGCTCTGGCTGGGTGGTTTTGGGGTGGTCCTGGGGAGGCCAAGTGAGTCTGGGGGCCTGAGGGGCTCTGGGGACCCCACAGGGGTCTGGGGGTGCCCTTGGTTGCTCTGGGGCTCTTGGGGGGTGCAGGAGCTCTGGGGCATTTCTGGGGTTCCCCAGGGTGGTTCAGAAGGGGTCTGGGGTCCCCCGGGGGGGCTCCTGTGACATCCCTCCAGGACCCCCAGGGCTGTGTCCGGCTGGAGACGGTGAACGTGTCGCAGCTGCTGGAGACCCTGGCCCAGCACTTCAGGGGGCTGCAAGGGAGACCCCCCCACTTCCCTGGCTGCTCCCGCTTGCGCTGCCACCCAGGTACCCCCCGGGACCCCTGGGAGACCCCCGGGACCCCCCCAGGGCAGCTGCTGATCCCCATCTCCCCCCAGGCCCGGCGCTGACCAGCCCAGCAGTGCGGCACGAGGGGACCTTGGGGGCCAGGCAGAGACCCCCCAGCCCCCCTGGACATGGGCTGGTGCTGCTGGGGGGAGTTGGGGGGGCCCTGGGTCTGGTGGTGGCAGCCTGGGTGCTGTGGAGGAGACCCTGTGCCCAGGTGGGGACACTGGGGGGCACGGGGGACACTGGAGGGGATGGTGGCACTGGGGGCACTGGGGGTGCTGGGTGCACGAGGGGCACTGGGGGGGCTGTGTGTGTTGGGGACGCTGGGGACACTGTGGGTGCTGGCTGTGTTGGGGTCACTGGGAGCGCTGGTGGCTGTCTTGGGGTCACTGGGAGGACTGAGGACACTGGGAGCACTGGGGAGCACTGGGAGGTCACTGCCCTCAGCCCCTCCAGCCTGCACAGGGACCCCCGACATCGGAGCAGGACGGGACCTGAGTGGCCGAGCGGTACCTGGGGACAGACACAGGTACTGGGAGGGCTCCTGGATACTGGGATCAGTGGGAATGTCCTGAGAGCCCCTGGATCATCGAGTCCTCACCCTGTACCTCTGCCCAGGCTGGCCTGAGCCACTGGTGAGAAATGGGGACCCCCCAGTTCCCTGTTGGAAGCCCGGGGGGGCTACACCGGGATCTCCCGGAGCCACGGAGAGATGAGGGGGGCCCAGCCTGGCCCCCTGCAGCACCCATAAAGCTGATGTTGACACCCTGACTCTGACCCTGCTCTGGGAGGAACTGGGCAGACTGGGACGAGCGTTTGGGGGAACTGGTACGGAGTGGGGCGGACGCAGCAGTGCCCAACTGGTCTTTACTGGGGCTCTCACAGGGGCGGGGGCCTCCGGTGGCGCAGCTGGGGCTGGGGCCACTGGCGGGGCAGGAGGTAGAGCAGGGCCAGCAGTGCCAGCAGTGCCAGCGCCCACGGTGACAGCGGCGTCAGCGGTGACAACAGTGCCAACTTTGCCCACGGTGACAACGGCGCCTGTGGGACCCCCGCCTCAGCCACCTCCTCACTGCTGCCCACCAGGTCTCCTCCTCTGGACAGCGCCGTCTCTGTGTCCTCCTCCTCCTCTTCCTCCTTGTCCTCTGTCCCCTGGGCAGAGCCTCTGGGTCAGTGGCTGAGGGGACCCTGCAGGGTGTCTGTCCCCTGACCCCACCCTTACCTGGCTCGCCGCCGTGGCCTGGATGTCCAGCTGGCTGCGCGGGCACCACGGGCGCCTGTGGGAGGGAGAAGAGGGTGAGGATGCCGAGGTGAGGACCCCAGAGCATCCTGAGGGTGTCCCCTGCCCACGTGTCCCCCCGTACATGGCCCAGGCGTCCCGCATCTGTCCCAGCTGCTGCCGCAGCCGCGCTGTCTCCAGACGCAATTCCTGGGGGTAGAAGGGGATGGTCACCTCTGCCCTTGACCCACACGTAGACTGGCCACCATGGGGCTTTGCTGTGGCCAGTGCTGAGGCCAGACGTGCCGTACCTGCACCACCCGCTCGTACTCCTCCAGTGCTGCCGTTAGCTCCTGCGCCCGCTGCCCTGCCTGTGGGATGGGGCCTGGCCATGAGGGGCTGTGGGAGAGGGCTGGGGGTGGCCCTGGTGACAGTTGAGGTGGTGGCAGTGTCACCGGGCAGCGCTCACCTGGGCGAGAGCCGCGTCCCGGGCAGAGAGCAGGGCAGTGCCACGGCAGAGCTGGGCCTGGGCAGAGAGATGGGGACAGGGACTCTGTCACTGTCCAACAGAGCCCCCAGCACCGCCCACCGTGGCCACTGTGCCACCGCTCACCTCCAGGCTGGCCATCCGGGCCGCCTGCGCCTGGATCTGCTCCCGCAGTCCCTGGCCCTCGGCGAGGAGCCGCTGGTTCTGCCAGGGGTGAAACAGGGCTGGGGTTCCCCGTGGCACTGCCCCACTGGGGCACACCCCAGTTCCGGGCTCACCTCCTCCTGTAGACCCTCGGCCCGTGAGCACAGGCTGCGCTGCTCCTTCTCCTGGGGGAAGGCACGGCCGTGAGGGGACACCGCGTGTGACACCGCGTGTGACACCGCGTGGCACCTCAGCTCAGCCTCTCACCGCCTGCCGTGCCTGCCGCCGGAGCTCGGTGTTCTCCTCCTCCAGCCGCTTCACCACGGCCTTCATGTCGTCCAGCTCCTCGGCGGCCACCCTGGCCTGCTCCAGCGCCTGCCGGCTGCTGCCGGGGGCAAACGGCGTTTCAGCATTCCCGGGATGCTGATCCAGACCCCGTGCCCGGAAGCCCGTCGGGAGCACCTTCGCAGCTGCGCCTGGAGCTGCGCAATCTCCTCGGCCAGGCGGGCGTTGAGCTCCTCGGCCAGCTCGGCATCCCGCTGCAGTTTGGCGTTCTGGGCCGCCAGCTGCCGGGCACGGCTCCGCAGCCCCGCGGCCTCGGCGCTGCTGGGGAGTCCCACTGGTCCCGGGGTGCTCCTGGGAGCACGGCCGGGGATGGCAGGGTGTCCCTGCCGCGAGCACTTACGGGCTGGTGACATCCGTGCTGTCACCCTGGAGCGGGGAAGCTGCTGGGGATGCACATCCGCTGTCCTCTGCGGGAGGGGACACAGCGGGCTGTGTTTGTGTCCCCTTTAGAGCCACCCCGACTCCCTTTTCCTGTGCCAACACCCACCCGCTGGCACCGCTCCGGTGTCACCAGTGGCCACCTCCTGCTCCTCGGCCCTGCACGGACGGAGCCGTGGGTCAGCGCCGCTGCCCGGCCCTGCTGGCCCCGGGCGCTTCCCGGTCTCTGGGCGCTGACCCGTCCTGCCGGCACGCTGCGATCCAGGCGCCCATAGCGGCTCGGAACCGGCTCCAGTCCAGCGCCGTGCCCGCGGCCGCGGGGTCCAGCGCCCGCCGCAGGGCCCGCAGCCGCCCATCGTGCCCACTGTGCCCGGTCATGGCTGCCACGTACTCCACCACCCGCTGCGGCTGCACCATCCCTGGGGCGCACGGAGCGGTCAGGGGCGGTGGTGGCCATCCCGGGGGGACTTTGGCTGTGGCCACCGTGGCCCCAGGGGGTTCGGCTACCTGTTCGCTCGGGGTCGCAGGCAGCGAAGGTGCAGTCCAGGGCAAACTCGTCCGAGCAGCCGCTCTCGGCAGGGGCTGAGAGGGGGACATGGGTTATGGAGGGGCCCGGCGCCTCACCCCCCCACCCCGCTCCCTCATGGTCCCCGCACCTGGCAGGGGGATAACAGCGCCCGGGGCGCAGGAACCCTCTGCAGCCATCGTGTTCGGGGGTGCTCCGGTGTCGCCGCTGTCCCGGGGCATAGCCGGGGCCGGCGGTTTCGGGGGGTCCCGGCAGCGCCGTGGGTCTGAGGGGGAGCCGGGGTGGGGGGGGCGGCGATCGCCTCACGGCTGAGGGGAGGGGCGGGGCCTGGCGCGAGCCGTTCCCGCCCAGCGGGCAGGGGGCGTGGCCACAGGGAAGGGGCGTGGTCTGGGTCCCGTCCAGGTCCCGTTCGGAACCGCCTCGGTTCCGCTGCTTCCCAAAGGCTTTTATTGAACAGCAAAGCCCCCCGCGCTTCCACCCGCACCACCCTGGCCCCCTCAGAGCCCCCGCAGCAGCTTCTCGTAGCGGGAGTCCAGGTTCCGGACCAGGAACATCGACAGCATCAGCAGGGAGAGCTGGGAGCAGAGAACGGGATCAGCACTCCTGGATGTCCTGGGACCCCTGACCCCCCTCCCGGCCACCCTGAACCCCCACGGACCCTTCTGGCCACCCTGAATCCCCCACCAACCCCCTGGCTCCCCTGAACCCTCCCTGGCCTCCCCAATCCATGGTCCCACAGCCTCCCGACCACCCCCAGACCCCTCCCAGGACATCCCCCCTACCCACCCAGGACCCCAGAACATCCCCCCTACCTCCCCCAGGCCGATGCCTATGCAAACCCCCACGATGGTGACCAGGTTTCCAGCCAGCCACATCTGGACGCTCTCCTTGCAGCCCTGGGGTGACAACTGGGGGTCACCTGGAGCCCCCCACAGAGCTCCAGGACCCCCCATTCCCCTGTGCCTCACCCTGGGGAAGATGTCCTGGCGGTCAGCCGTGGGGCAGCGGCCGTGGGGGAACATCCATGGGGTCTTGTGGCTGCTGTTGGACGCCCTGAGGCAGGAGCAGGCGATGGCCCTGTCCCTGTCACTGTCCCTGGTGGTGTCACTGTAGTGCTCCCAGTCCTGGGGTCCTTTCCAGCCACAGCAGCTGAGCTGGGGGGGCAGGGGGTCAGTGTGGTGGCCATGGGGTGGCTCTGGGGTCGTTTTGGGGGATCTCACCTGCTGCTGGACGGCGTCCCAGCTCTCGTGGGGGTCCCCAGGGGGTCCCTGCGCCGGGTACCCCTGGATCAGCTCCTCTGCGTAGGCAGCCACCTTTGCAGCCAGCTGGAGAGGGGGATCAGCACAGCCCTGCCCCACCACCCCGGGGTCCCCCCTGACCCCGGGGTCCCCCCCAGCCTCGGGCTGGCCCCCGCACTCACAGCGGCGCGCTGCGTGTAGACGATGATGGCCACCGTGATCTGGGCGGCAAAGAGCAGCAGCAGGAGCCCGAAATACTTTGGGGATAAACAGGGGAGGTGGGGGTCAGCCAGAGCTGCCCCCCAGCCCCTCCCCGGCACCGGCGGCAGCTCGGGGGGGTCCCCCCATCCCTGCTGCCGCTCCCCAGGCACAGGATGTGGTGGCACCACGTGGCCCCGCGGTTGCCCCAGGAAGTTGCAGCAGAGCTGCCCCAGCCCCCTCCCAGTTCCGTGACCCCTCGCGACCCCCCTCAGCCCCCCCAACTCACCAGCCCCAGCATGACCTTGACCTCCTTGAGGGCCCCCAGGCACCCCAGGAACCCCAGGAGCATCGTGACGATGCCGACCCCGGAGAAGCCGTAGGACCAGACCCTCAGGCTGACCAGCGGTGACCCTGGGGGGGACACGGTGGGGGGGTCAGGGAGCCTCCAAACTCGGGGTGCCGCACCTCTTGGGGTACCCCAGGCTTTGGGGGTGCCTTACCCAGCACGGCGGCGAAGCTCTGCCGGTCGAAGAGGACCCAAAAGCTGAAGGCGAGGAGGAGGACGCCCAGGAACTGCGGGGGCCGGGGGGAGCCCGGGTCAGGAAATGGGGGACCCCCATAGCCCGCGAACACTGGGAGAGTGTTGGCCGCCCCCAGGTCGCCCCGTGAGCCCCCAGCCCCAGGTTCCCCCATTTTCCGCTGTCCCCCAAGTCCCCCCAAGCTGTTTGTCCCCCCTCTCTCCCAGTTACCCCCAGCCCCACTCACGAAGAAGAGGAGGTTGAGGAGGAAGACGAAGCACTTGGTGCAGCCGAGGCAGCTTTTGGGGCTCATGTCTGCACGGGGGTCACACACAGGCAGACTCAGAGCCCACCCCGAGCCCGAAACGCCCCCGGACCCCCGGATCCTCCCGCGCACCTGCGGCCGCTCCTCCCGCCCCGTCCGGCGCCTTCGCTCGGGCCCCGCGGGAGGCGCCGGAACCGCTCGGGGGCGTCGCCCCGGGACTCCCACGGACAAAGGGGGCGGTGACCCCCGGTGTGACCCCCGGGAACGTGGGGTGACCCCGGGGGTCCCGGGGGGCTGCGGGGGCGGGGCCGAGCCCGGGGGAGGGGGTGGGACCGAGCAATGAGTGACGGGCCAAAGGGCGGGGCCAGGCCCGGGGTGATGGGCGTGCCCTCCCCATCTGCCCCACCTACCTAGAGCCGGTCGCCTCTATCACGTGATCAGGGCGCAGTCCCTCGCCGCCGGTGTCACGTGACGCCGGCGGGGACCACGTGGTTCGGGCGCGATGGCGGCGGCGGCGGCTTCGGCCCAGCGGGGCGGGGGCAGCGGCGGCGGCGGCGGCGGCGATCCCGGGGCCGGGCCTGGGGGCGGCTCCGGCGAGCCCGCCCCGCCCCCGGGGGGCGGTGGTGAGTGGGGGGGGTTGGCGGGACCCGCGGAGGGGCGCGGCCCGTACGGGCCGGGGGGCGCGGCGGCCGCCGGGGCCGCTGGCCGGTGCTTCCCGGTAATGGCCCCGCTCTCCGCAGGGGCCTCCTCGGACCAGATTATGCAGACGGGGGCGATCTTGCTGCGGGCGTGAGTAGGGGAGGCGGGGACCGCCGGGAGAATGGGCGGGGCTGGGGGGACAAGGGGCGCCTGGTCGGGCACGGGGTGCGTGCGGAACTTGGGACCGGGAGGGGACCGGGGGGACACAGGGGGCGGGGCAGGGACGGAGGACTTGGGGGGACATAGGGTGCGGGGGGAACGGGGGGCGACTTGGGGAGACTTGAGAGGATTGTGGGACTCGGGGACGCAGGAGGACATGGGGACACTTGGGAGGGACATGGGGGACACTTGGGAGGGACCTGGGGGACACTTGGGAGGGACACGGGGGACACGGGGTGCACGGGGGATTTGTGGGGATTCTGGGGGGACACAGGGAGCTGGGGAACTTGGTGTGCAGAGGGGACTTGAGAGGGTGCGGGATGGGGGAACAGTGTGGGGGGGACTGGGGGGACTTGAGAGGATCCTGGGGCTTGGGGATGCAGGGGGACACGGGGACACTCGGGAGAGACACGGGGTGCATGGGGGATCTGTGGGGATTCTGGGGGGACACAGGGTGTGAGGAGGGCACTCAAAACCTGGAGGGACACGGGGTGCAAGGGGGAACTTGGGAGTGAAGGGGGAATTAGGGGACATGGGGGGCCTTGAGAGGATCCAGGGAGACACAGGGAGGCACTTGGGGTCCATGGGGCGCTGCTGGGACATCCAGGGGGATGTGGGAGGCTCCTGGAACTCCAGCCGGGACAGGGAGGGAGCCGGGCTGGGGTCACACAGAGCCGGGGGGGAGGCTCAGCAGGTTCCCAGCGTGCCGGGGCCCCCAGGTTCGTGCGGGACCGTGTGGAGCGCTGCGGGGACCCCCAGGCCGTGGCCCTGAGCGTGGCGGAGCTGGGCGAGCCCCAGCCCAGCAGCCCCGACACCAAACGCCTCAGCGAGTGTCTGCGGCGTATCGGCGACGAGCTGGACAGCAACATGGAGCTGCAGAGGTGGGCAGCTCTGCCGCTTGCTGGAGGTGTCCGTGGCCATACCCGAGCCCTGCCCTGACCGTCCCCACCGTCCCCTGTCCCAGGATGATCGAGCAGGTGGGCTGTGACGCCCCCAAAAAGCTGTTCTTCCGCGTGGCCAAGGAGATGTTTGCTGATGGCACCTTCAACTGGGGGCGCGTGGTGGCCCTGTTCTACTTCGCCTGCAAATTGGTGCTGAAGGTTGGTGGGCAGCTCCCCCAGGGCCCTCCTTGGGTCCCTGAACCCCCTGTGACCCTCCCTGCTCCCCCTGACCCCCCTGTGACCCCCCCCTGACTCCCCCTGACCCCCCTGTGACCCCCCCCCGACTCCCCCTGACCCCCCTGTGACCCTCCCTGCTGCCCTGAACCCCCTGTGACCCTCCCTGGGTCCCTGAACCCCCTGTGACCCCCCCTTCTCCCCCTGAACCCCCTGTGACTCCCCCTGACCCCCCTTGTGACTCTCCCGGGTCCCCCTGAACCCCTGTGACCCTCCCCGCAGGCTCTCTGCACCAAGGTCCCGGAGCTGGTGCAGACCATCCTGCGTTGGACCATGGAGTACCTCCAGGAGCACGTGCTGGCCTGGATCCAGGCCCAGGGCGGATGGGTGAGGCACCAAACCCCTCATTCTTCAGGGGGCTGAGTCCCTGATCCCTCCCTGACACCCCAAACTCCTCATTTCTTAGGGGGCTGAGCCCCTGACCCCTCCCTGACACCCCTTTGTACCCCAAACCCTGGGGAGACATGCCCCTATCCCTCCCTGACACCCCATTGTACCCCAAACCTGGGGGGCTGAGCCCCTGATCCTTCCCTGACACCCCTTGGTACCCCAAACCTGGGGGGCTGAGCCCCTGACCCCTCCCTGACACCCCAAACCGCCCATTCCTCAAGGGGCTGAGCCCCTGACACCCCAAACCTCCCATTCCTTGGGGGGCCGAGCCCCTGATCCCTCCCTGACACCCCAAACCTCCCATTCCTTGGGGGGCCGAGCCCCTGATCCCTCCCTGACACCCCTTGGTACCCCAAACCCGGGGTCCCAAGCCTCTGATCCCTCCCTGATACCCCTTTGCACCCCAAACCCCCATTCCTCAGGGACCGAGCCCCTGTTTGGGAATTTCCCCTGCCCAACATCCCCTTTGACCCCAAATCCTCTCCTCCATCCCATTTCCCAGCTCCCCTGAGCCGGGTTGTTCTGGGGGGCGGTTTGGGCACCCCCAGCACGCAGGGACCCCTGGTGACCTCCCCCTGCCGTGCCCCCTCCCCACAGGAAGGGCTCCTGTCCCATTTCGGGACCCCCACCTGGCAGACCATCACCATCTTCGCCGCCGGCGTCCTCACGGCCTCGCTGACCATCTGGAAGATGTCGTAGACTCTGGGGGGGCCACGTTTTGTCCTCCCCCCCCTCTGCACCCCCAGGACCCCTCCCCGGCCTGGCCCTGCCGGCAGGGATGGTGCTGACCCCCAGTGCCTTCCAGGGCAGGGAGGGTTTTTAACCAACAGGACTCGCTCACCTGGATTTTGGGGTGGTGGTCGAGCTGGGGGGACCCTCCCCTCCCTCCCCCAGGTCCCCCCCAGCCTTTCCCATACGTGTCCGGATTCTGGGGGGGGGTGTTGGGGGTGGGGACACCCCCCATTTCCCCTCCCGTGCCCCCCCAGTCCCAGTGCTGGGCCTCGGTTTGACCCCCAGGTGCTTTGAGGGGGGGGGGGATCCTGCGGTTCCACCCCCGCTGTGGGGGTGGGGGGGTGGGTGGGGTGTCTCTGTGACCCCCCCTCCCCAAAATGAGGTGAGGGGGGTTTGGGGGGGAGGGTTACAGCCACGGCTGTAGGGTGAGTATTTATTGGGGGTCCCCACCCACCAAAAAGGCCCCCCAGGTGCAATACCCCCCTCCCGGGGTGGGGGCTCTCAGGGTGGGGGGGCCACACCCCCCGTTTACACCCCCCCCCAACCCTCCCCCGGTTTTGGAGGTCCCCGAGGCGAGGGGGGGTGGCAGAGTGACCCCCCCTTCCCCCAACCCCCACGGTGCTCTCGGGGTGACGTCACGGGGAACGCCCCCTCCCCAAAAATGGGTGGGCCCTGCCTTCCCCCCCCTCCCACGGTCGCTTCTCTCCACAGTGGTTTTTTGTTTTTTCTTTTTTGTACCTTGGTTTTTGTATCTCGGGAATTTCGATGAAATAAAAAAAAAAGGTGAACGCGATGCGTGTCCCCCGTCCCGCCCCCAAAAACCTCGGGGAGCCCTGGAGGATTTCGGGGTGCGGATGGGGAAAGGGGGGGGCAGGAATTTGGGGGAGGCGCCGCTTTCATTTTGCTTTTGCCACGTGGTGGGGGGGGGCGGCTGCCCGGGGGGGTTTGAGGGGGATCAGGGACCCCTCCCCGCTTTTTTCTGCACATTTCAGAGTTTGGGGGCTCCTGGTTGAAGGGGGAGAAGTGGGAGGGGTCCCTGGGGCTTGAAAACTTCGGGGGGAAGTCCCGATTTCGGGGTTCACTGAACAGCCACGGGGGGTCCCGGGGTGGAGGTCCCACATCTGGAGCCTCCTCCACGGGGCCGTGGGGTCCTTCCCGCAGCGCCAAAGGGACTTTGGGGTGACTTTAGGGTGACTTTGGGGTGTGGTGGTCCCCGGGTGTTTGGGGACCCCGCTGCTCCCCCCCTTCTCCCCGGACTCTCGTCTCAGCTCCAGCCCAGCCGGGCCCCCCCGGAGCTGCGGGGGGATGAGGGATGAGAAGGGAAGTGCTGCGGGACTCCCAGTTCCAACCAGTGGCCCCCAGTTCCCCCCCGCCCCAGCCCTGGAAAGTCGGAGTCAGCGCTTCCCCGGGTTCCAAGTTCCTCTTCCCGGGTCCCGGCGCTGAGTCAGCTCCTCCCGCACCCCGCACCCTACTAAACCCCGACTAACGGGCAATGGGCGCCTCAGACCTAACAAAACATCCAAAACCACCCCCAAAACCACCCCCCAGCTCCTCCCCGAACCCCGCCAGTGCCCCCCACCCCAGCGGGGAACTGGGGGTCTCCTCCTGCCCCGGGGGGGGGGACACACAAAGGTGGGGTGGGACCCCCATCCCCCCCAGATCCTGCCCAGTCATGCTGACTGCGGGACCGTGTGACAAACACGGACAAGGGCCAAGGCCACCGCGCCCTGCGGCCGCTTCCGGAAGGGACAGAAGGGGAGGGGGGCGTCCCTTTTCCCCGCCCAGCGGGCACGGGCTATAAAATCCTCCCAGGGCGTTCAACGGCCACAGCCGCGTTCTCGCTTCAACAGTGCTTGAACGGAACCGGCTGCTCCCGGCCCTTTGTCCATCCCGGCCTTTCCTCCATCATCCATCCACCCACCCGTCCGTCTGTCCGTCCGTCCATCCGTGCCGCCATGGACTCCCAGATCCGCCAGAATTACCACCGCGACTGCGAGGCCGCCGTCAACCGCATGGCCAACATGGAGCTCTACGCCTCCTACGTCTACCTCTCCATGGTGGGGGACTCGGGACCCCCGCCCTGCACCCCAAACCCCACTCCTGTCCCGCTCCGGTGCTGCGGGGGGCGGCCAGAACCCGAGGAATTTTTGGGGGGATCCTGGGGGGCTGCCCCTGAGCTCCCTCCCCTCTCGCCCCCGCAGGGTTTTTACTTCGATCGGGACGATGTGGCGCTGTCGCGGCTGTCGCGGTTCTTCCTGGAGCAGTCGCGGGAGGAGCGGGAACACGCCGAGGAGCTGCTGCGCTTCCAGACGCGCCGCGGGGGCCGCGTTCTCCTGCAGGACATCAAGGTGTGTGCCGGGGGCACGGGGCTGTGCCGGGGGCACGGGGCTGTGCCTGGGGGTACCTGGGCACCTCGCGGTGACGGTCCGTGCCCCGCAGAAGCCGGAGCGGGACACCTGGGGCTCGGCGCTGGAGGCGGTGGAAGCGGCGCTGCAGCTGGAGAAGTCGGTGAACCAGGCGCTGCTGGACCTGCACAGCCTGGCCTCCGAGAAGGGAGATCCCCACGTGAGTGGCGCTCTGGCTTTAGTCCCTGCCATGGTCCAAATTCCTCCTTTTCCCTGCCGAGAAAGGGGACCCCTATGTGAGGGCTGCTCTGGCTTTTGTCCCCCAATTCCTCTCTTTTCCTGCCGAGAAGGGGGACCCTCACGTGAGTGGTGCTCTGGCTTTTCCCCCCTGGCATACTCCCAATTCCTTTTCCCTGCTGAGAAGGGGGACACCCACAGGAGTGGTGCTCTGGCTTTTGTCCCCGCCATGGTCCAAATTCCTCCCTTTTCCCTGCTGAGAAGGGGGACCCCCATGTGAGTGGTGCTCTCTGACTTTCCCCCCCACCATGCTCCCCCTTCCTCTGTTTTCCCTGCTGAGAAGGGGGACCCCCATGTCAGGGCTGCTCTGGCTTTCCCCCATGCCCCCTCCAGGGTCTGATCCCCCACCATGCTCCAAGGGACCCTCACGTGAGTGGTGCTCCGGCTTTTCCCCCCAGCATGCTCCCAATTCCTTTTCCCTGTTGAGAAGGGAGACCCCCACATCAGGGCTGCTCTGGCTTTTGTCTCCCAGTCCCTCCCTTTTCCCTGGCGAGAAGGCGGATCCCCACGTCAGGGCTGCTCTGGCTTTTGTCCCCCGGCATGCTTCCACTTCCTCCCTTTTCCCACGCCTGTCTCTTGGGACCACCCCAGGCTCCCTGGAATCACCGGCTGCTCCTGGGGGTCCCCTCACCTCCCGCAGCCTCTCAGCCCCTCCTGATCTCCCTTTGTCCCTCAGCTTTGTGACTTCCTGGAGTCCCATTACCTGGATGAGCAGGTGAAGGCCATCAAGGCGCTGGGAGACCACGCCACCAACCTGCGGCGCCTGACGGCGGGCCCGGGCCCGGGGGAGCCCCTGCCGGCCTCGGCGAGTACCTGTTCGACCGTCTGAGCCTGGAGGAGCGCAGCTGAACCCCGCCCGGCCTGCCCCTCCACGGGCAGCCCCCCCAGGACCGCCTTCCTGGGGCTCCCAGACCCCTGTAACCCCCCTGCCCCGTTCAAGGGGGCTCTGCCTGCTGGGCCTTCCCAGCATGATTCCAATAAAGGGTCTGTCTTCACCTCCCTTGGTCTCCTCTGCATTTGCTGTCCCCCACAGCCGAGGGGACACCGGGAACTGGGCTGGGGACGGGGGAGGCAGCATGGCACCTTCGTGGATGGGCAACACCCGACAAATTTTGAGGAATTTTAGGGGTTGCTGAGAGTGTTTTGCTCCTGTAGTGAGTGAGGTCTGAGGAAAGCAGGAGGAGGTCTTGTAGCACAGGAAGGAAAACCTTCCACTTCAGTGTCTTGGGACTATGGCCAGGACTGGGCTATGCCAGGCCAGTGAGAGCTCGAGTTCCAGGCAGCTTTTCTCTGGGAGAAATACTCCAATATTCACAATTTTAGGAGGCAGAATCCCATTTTCAGCCTGCAGTGCAAAACCCCTTTTTGCCGGAGGTGCCTGGTTGTGAACAGTGGCTCTCTTCCACAGAAAGGAAAACTTTGTTTTGGCAGAAGTGGAGGGAAGAACAGCAGGGTGCAACCTCTGAGCTGACGCAAAAACACAGAGGGGCTGAGTTTTGTTTGCAATGGAGAACGGGCAGCATTCGCCTGCTGGTGTCTGTGGGTGGGAGTGAACTGTCACCACCTAAAATTATGAAAAGCACAGGATTTCTCCCAGACCAAAGCTCCCAGCACCCAGGATTCTGGCTGCCCATGGAGTGCCAGATGCAGAGTCTGTGTGGTTTGTAATTTTGGGAAGCTTGAAGCCCACTTGGAGCCACAGGCCCCTGGACAGAATGGTGGCCCTTTTCCCCGGGAAACAAAACTCACCTTCACAGGTTTCTGATGTCAGTTGGAGCAGGAATAAAAACCCCACACATGCAAGGACCTTCCAGAGCTTTGTTCATTTCCCCAAGCAATCCTGAGCTAGATGGAAATGTGCATCTTCCCACTGCCCTGGTATCAGGGGTCAGCAAGGGAGAAGATCCCAGCTCAGGCTCCCCCAGCCCATCTCCAGGTTTCTCTCTAGGCCCTCCTGCAGCACAGAACCAGCACCCAGCCAGCAGCTCCTCAGTCCTGGCAGGTCAGGGGCACCTCCAGGAGTACACCAGACTGGCAGCAAACTGACCAAAGGGAACTCAGCCCTAAACCCTTCAAGCGCTCCCAGGAGTTTTGCCAGCAGGCAGGGTCAGCACCAAAGACACAGACACCAACCTCAGGAATTCAATTTCCTACAGCTCAAAACAGCAAAGAACCTCCCAGGGAGCAGCTCAGCAATGCCCCTCAGCACTGCTACCCAGGAGCACCCACAGGGGTTGAGATCCAGCCCCAGTGACCCTGAGGCTGCCCCATCCTCCAGAGCCACACTGCAGCAGCTGGGAATCCCCTGTCCCAGCCCAGCTCTGGAGAGCCCTTCCCAGAACTGGGAATTCCCACAGGTGCGTCCACCTGTGGGCAAAGGGGCTCCTGACTGTGCTGGGACAGGGCCCAGCTGGGACAATTGGCTGCCACCAACAGGCTCACACAACTTCCAGTGCAGCAACAGCTGGGCTCAGCCTCCTCCTGGATTGCACCCAAAGCCTGGCCAGGGCTTCAGGAGCAATCCAGGAGCTGCCTCTGGCCCTGCACCTCCCAACAAGGCCACAGGGCTGATGTCAGGGCCCTGTCTGGCCTCTAAACATGGAAAGGCCAAGCTGTGTTTCACTAATGAGCACAGACCTAGTGCAGACAACACTGATGATCCTGGGTATTTCACTGCTGAGGGGACACAGACACAACATCTGCTTTGAAGGTTCACCCAGAGCTCAGCTTGGCCTCGGGGCTCTTGTCCAGGCCTCAGTGCCTCAATCAGTCCCAGGCTGTTTGAACCTCTGCAGAAAGCTCATCCCCATCTCCTGTGGAACCACACTGCAGGCAGCACCTCCTCTGCCCATTCCTGAGGCTAATGAGCCTGCCAGAAAAGAGCAGCGACTGATCCTGGAATTACAGAAGGCAGCCAGGGGAAAGGACCCTTTTTCCTCCATCCACAAAGTCCAAGGCCACCAAAAACCCATCAAGGGAACACCTGAGCACTTACCCAAGCAGCAGCAGCAGCAGGAGAGAAGATGCCAGGCACTCCTGGCTCCCAGAGCTCCCAGGGCTGCCTTGCCCTCACCTTCAGCCCTTGCCTGGACAGCAAGGCAATCCCAGGGACAGAAATCCAGGCTCCTGCTGCTCCTGGAAGGAGGTACCCAACAGCACCGTGCTGGCTGAGCACGGCAGCTAAACCAGGATGCTCCTCCTGGGGCAAAACTCCAGCCACTAAAGAGCCAGGAACACAGGACAGAGCCCAGCCTCTGCACTGGAGCATATGGATCCAGCTCTGCTGACAAGTGGGCACTTGAGACAGGAATCCAGAACCCTCTGTGAAGTGAAATCAGAGCCCCAGATGTTTTCTTGATTGTGTCATTAGCACCTCACTTACCTTTCAGTCTTCTGCCAAGTGTTTGCAGATGCTTTGCTTCTATTCAAAACCATAAATTTCACCAGGTTTGAAGTAGTCACACTAAACCACCTTGCTGACATCTTCCATATCAGATGTTCCTGTTAAAAGAAAGATATTTTTCCCTTCAGATCATTCCTTAAGCTGTCAATAAATGCAGAATCTCACAGGTACTCACAGAAATTCTCACAGCTCCATTTGCTGCTTCTCTCTCTGCCAGGGCCCAACAAGTTCTGGGTCAGTTCTTGTTCCAGGCTTGCCAGGGCATTTGTCCCCTAAGAAAACACAAATGAAATATTGAAACAACAGCTGGGCATTGAAAAATCACCCAAAAAAATCACCTCACCTGTCCAGAGCAGCCCAAGGGCTTCTTTTACAGCTCCCCAGGCCTGGCCAAAGCCCCAGGGGCACAGGAACAACCAATTCTCAGAGTAGCTACAGAAGCACCAACAGATTCCATCCATTGTTCTGCAGACAACAAATCTGTTTAACTACTGTGCACTTGCATTGATGGTGTGGGAGGGTCAATTCAGCTTCCGTGGATGCTGAAACACAAAACATAAAAAGAAAATTAATCTTTCCCACAAAACTAAAAGAAAGAAAACTCATTAAAAATTATGCCATTCCTCAGAAAATGCCTTTTTCATTTTGAACTTAGCACCCTAGAATTTAAACAAACATTAAAACCAGAAAACACACGAGATGGACAAGAGCATCTGATCGTGGACAAACCTTCAGACTCACATGGTTCCGGAAAATGATTTATCCAAGCCTTTTTGCCTCATCCGAGCCCTTCCTCACCCTCAGGAATCTCGGTGGCTGCCCTGGGATCTCTCCTTGCATCCCCTCGGGCAGTGACCCGGGTGTGGCAGCAGGAGGAACAACGACCTTATTTTCCTGTTAATGTGGAGACAGAACAGAGGTAAAAGGACACATTTGAAAAACAATGAGCTCATCACTCGCTCGGCTTTAGCAACAAGTCCACTAATGTTTACAGCACTGAACATTATTTTAACTAAAAAATATTTTCAACTAAAGTGCCTTGATGGCATCGATAGCATCATGCTCAAGGTTCACCTTGTCAGCCACCAACAGTCACAGCAGAGCTCAGTACATCTGGGAAACTCGCATGGCCACTCACCTCGAAAAACTGCCCCAAAAATATCACTTCACCCAAAAGGGGGATTGCAGGAACAAGCAGGCATGTCTCCCACCTTGCTGAGATAGTTTTGTGCAGTTTGTACTTCTTAAACTACATCTCCAAATCACACCAAAACCTTTCCTTTATTTCCATTATGCCATTATTAGCAGAAAAACTGGAATTATTTTTGAGGCTTGTATCTGATTGGGTTGACATTTTCCTTGGAAGAGCCTCACAAAGAACCTAAAATCCATCTCCAAATCACACCAAAAACTTAGCTTAATTTCCATGAGTCAATAATACAATAAAACTTATTTTTGAAGCTTGCACCTGATTTGTTTGACGTTTTCCTCGGAAGAGCTCAGCAAAGAAAAGCTCTGCTCTGCCTCTCCCAAGTGCTCCTGACACAACTTCAGTTTCTTCCCTGTGGATGACAAGAGAAATTCCAATTTAAACAGCTAAAGATGAATTTCTGATGGAAAACCTTGAAAAACTGCCCAAAAAAACCACCTCACCCCAAAGTGGGATTGGAGGAACAAGCAGTCATTTCTTCCACCTTGCAGAGATAATTTTGTGCAGTTTGTACTTCTTAAATAACATCTCTAAGTCATACCAAATCCTGTCCTTTATTTCCATTAAGCCTTTATTAGCAGAAAAAATGAATTATTTTTGAGGTTTGTACCTGATTTGTTTGACATTTTCCTTGAAGAGCCTCACAAAGAACCTAAAATACATCTCCAAATCACACAAAAACCTCACCTTTATCTCCATTAGGTCAATAATACAGAAAAACTCATTTTTGAATTAATTTTGAGGCTTGTACCTGATTTGTTTGACGTTTTCCTCTGAAGAGCTCAGCAAAGAAAAGCTCTGCTCTGCCTCTCCCAAGTGCTCCTGACACAACTTCAGTTTCTTCCCTGTCTGGCCCCTAAACATGGAAAGGCCAAGCCCTGTTTCACTAATGAGCACAGACCTGGTGCAGACAACACTGATGATCCTGGGTATTTCACTGCTGAGGGGACACAGACACAACATTTGATTTAAACCTTCACCACAAGTTACAGCAAACTCACAGCTGCCCAAGCATTTACAGCTCTGATGCTGAAGATCACGGACCCATTCTGGCTGAACTGTATTCACAGTCCAACTGCAGCAACCCTGCTCTGCATCACACTCTGAAATGGCCTGGAAGGAACTGGGTGAGAGAGCCTGGGAAACACGGAACACCACTGAGACTGTCATGGCCAACACCTCTCCCAGACATACAGCTTGAGCAAGTATTCCGACCAAAGCACATCCTAAAGGAGCTGCTTTCCTAAAGGAAACCCCACCACGGGCAATGCCAGACCACAGCACGGGGCACCTGGGAGTCCCCAGCTACTAAGGAGCTGGAACAAAAAAAACAAAGAATCCCAGCAATAAAAACTAGGGATGGGCTTTGGTAGGGATTTCTCATTTTCCTGGAAAAATTCTACAAGAAAATTGTTTTGGCAGCATGGATCTGGGGAGAAATCCTGCGCCCGTTTGTAATTTTAGCAGGCAGAAGCCCAGTCCCAGCCACGGACTCCCTGGACAAAAACAGTGGCCCTTTTCCATGGCAAACAAAACTCACCATCTCAGGTTCCTGATATCAGTTTGTAGGAGGTCTTTGGCACTCCAACTGGCAGCCAGAGTCTCGGGTTGGGGCAGCTTCTGTCTGGGAGAAATCCAGCTCCTTTCATACCTGCCGCACAGATCAACCTTGACAGGGGAAGGATGGTGACCAGCCCCCCAGGCAGCACAGACACACCTGTATGGGGGAAGGATGGTGACCAGAGCCCCCCAGGGCAGCACAGACACACTGAAGGGGAGGATGGTGACAGCCCAGGGCAGCACAGACACACCTGACAGGGGAAGGATGGTGACCAGAGCCCCAGGGCAGCACAGACACCCTGACAGGGAAGGATGGTGACCAGAGCCCCAGGGCAGCAAGCACAGGACGAGACCACCCCTGACAGGATGGGAAGGATGCGTGACCAGAGGAGCCCCCCCAGGGCAGCACAGACACACCTGACAGGGGAAGGATGGGTGACCAGAGCCCCCAGGGCAGCACAGACACACCTGTATGGGGAGGGATGGTGACCAGAGCCCCCCAGGGCAGCACAGAAACACCTGACAGGGGAAGGATGGAGACCAGAGCCCCCCAGGGCAGCACAGACACACCTGACAGGGGAAGGATGCTCACCTGTCCCCAGGATCTCCCATGGCAAGAGTCCAACCACAGCAGCAGCGTTTGCCAGTCCAGGCAGGCAGAACACAGCAGCAACCAAAATCTCCCCACCGAGGACAGCATGGATCAACTTCCCAGGATGGGAAGGGCTGCTGGAAAGGGCAGGACGGGGCTGCACTGGACAGAAGCAGAGCAGGAACGCAGCAGGCCGTTACAGCCCTGCAGCACAGCCAGACAAGTGCTCCAGGCTGCAATCACCACCATTTACAGCCCTGAAAACTCACCATCCTACCCACCACAGCAGCTGCAGCAGAGATTCAAGTCCGCCCTGCAATGGCCAGAGACGAGAACAACTTCAGGGCATTTCTCCCCCAAGAAAACACAAATGAAATATTGAAACAACAGCTGAGCATTGAAAAATCACCCCAACAAATCACCTCGCCTGTCCAGAGCAGCCCAAGGGCTTCTTTTACAGCTCCCCAGGCCTGGCCAAAGCCCCAGGGGCACAGGAACAACCAATTCTCAGAGTAGCTACAGAAGCACCAACAGATTCCATCCACTGTTCTGCAGACAACAAATCTGTTTAACTACTGTGCACTTGCATTGATGGTGTGGGAGGGTCAATTCAGCTTCCGTGGATGCTGAAACACAAAACATAAAAAGAAAATTAATCTTTCCCACAAAACTAAAAGAAAGAAAACTCATTAAAAATTACGCCATTCCTCAGAAAATGCCTTTTTCATTTTGAACTTAGCGCCCTAGAATTTAAACAAACATTAAAAACAGAAAACACACGAGATGGACAAGAGCATCTGATCATGGACAAACCTTCAGACTCACATGGTTCCGGAAAATGATTTATCCAAGCCTTTTTGCCTCATCCCGAGCCCTTCCTCACCCTTAGGAATCTCGGTGGCTGCCCTGGGATCTCTCCTTGCATCCCCTCGGGCAGTGACCCGGGTGTGGCAGCAGGAGGAACAACGACCTTATTTTCCTGTTAATGTGGAGACAGAACAGAGGTAAAAGGACACATTTGAAAAACAATGAGCTCATCACTCCGCTCGGCTTTAGCACAAGTCCACTAATGTTTACAGCACTGAACATTATTTTAACTAAAAAATATTTTCAACTAAAGTGCCTTGATGGCATCGATAGCATCATGCTCAAGGTTCACCTTGTCAGCCACCAAACAGTCACAGCAGAGCTCAGAACATCTGGGAAACTCGCATGGCCACTCACCTCGGAAAAACTGCCCCAAAAATATCACTTCACCCAAAAGGGGGATTGCAGGAACAAGCAGGCATGTCTCCCACCTTGCTGAGATAATTTTGTGCCAGTTTTACTTCTTAAACTACATCTCCAAATCACACCAAAACCTTTCCTTTATTTCCATTATGCCATTATTAGCAGAAAAACTGGAATTATTTTTGAGGCTTGTATCTGATTGGGTTGAATTTTCCTTGGAAGAGCCTCACAAAGACCTAAATCCATCTCCAAATCACACCAAAAAACTTAGCTTAATTTCCATGAGGTCATAATACAATAAAACTTATTTTTGAAGCTTGTACCTGATTTGTTGACGTTTCCCTCTGAGAGCTCAGCAAAGAAAAGCTCTGCTCTGCCTCTCCCAAGTGCTTCTGCACAACTCAGTTTCTCCTGTGGATGACAAGAGAAATTCCAATTTAAACAGCTAAAGATGAATTTCTGATGGAAAACCTTGAAAAACTGCCCCAAAAAAACCACCTCACCCCAAAGTGGGATTGGAGGAACAAGCAGTCATTTCTTCCACTTGCCAGAGATAATTTTGTGCAGTTTGTACTCTTAAACTGCATCTCTAAATCACACCAAAACCTCACCTTTAATTCCATCAGGTCAATATTAGAGAAAATCTTATTTTTGAATAATTTTGAGGCTTGTACCTGATTTGTTTGACGTTTTCCTCTGAAGAGCTCAGCAAGAAAAGCTCTGCTCTGCCTCTCCCAAGTGCTCCTGACACAACTTCAGTTTCTTCCCTGTCTGGCCCCTAAACATGGAAAGGCCAAGCCCTGTTTCACTAATGAGCACAGACCTGGTGCAGACAACACTGATGATCCTGGGTATTTCACTGCTGAGGGGACACAGACACAACATTTGATTTAAACCTTCATCACAAGTTACAGCAAACTCACAGCTGCCCAAGCATTTACAGCTCTGATGCTGAAGGATCACGGACCCATTCTGGCTGAACTGTATTCACAGTCCAACTGCAGCAACCCTGCTCTGCATCACACTCTGAAATGGCCTGGAAGGAACTGGGTGAGAGAGCCTGGAAACCATGGAACACCACTGAGACTGTCATGCCAACACCTCTCCCAGACATACAGCTTGAGCAAGTATTCCGACCAAAGCACATCCTAAAGGAGCTGCTTTCCTAAGGAAACCCCACCACGGGCAATGCCAGACCACAGCACGGGGCACCTGGAGTCCCCAGCTACTAAGGGAGCTGGAACAAAAAAAACAAAGAATCCCAGCAATAAAAACTAGGATGGGCTTTGGTAGGGATTTCTCATTTTCCGGGAAAAATTCTACAAAGAAAATTGTTTTGGCAGCATGGATCTGGGAGAAATCCTGCGCCGTTTGTAATTTTAGCAGGCAGAAGCCCAGTCCCAGCCACGGACTCCTGGACAAAAACAGTGGCCCTTTTCCATGGCAAACAAAACTCACCATCTCAGGTTCCTGATATCAGTTTGTAGGAGGTCTTTGGCACTCCAACTCAGCCAGAGTCTCGGGTTGGGGCAGCTTCTGTCTGGGAGAAATCCAGCTCCTTTCATACCTGCCGCACAGACCCACCTGACAGGGAAGGATGGTACCAGAGCCCCCCAGGGCAGCACAGACACACCTGTATGGGGAGGATGGTGACCAGAGCCCCCCAGGGCAGCACAGACACACCTGTATGGGGAAGGATGGTGACCAGAGCCCCCCAGGGCAGCACAGACACACCTGACAGGGGAAGGATGGTGACCAGAGCCCCCCAGGGCAGCACAGACACACCTGACAGGGGAAGGATGGTGACCAGAGCCCCCCAGGGCAGCACAGACACACCTGACAGGGGAGGGATGTGACCAGAGCCTCCCAGGGCAGCACAGACACACCTGACAGGGGAGGGATGGTGACCAGAGCCCCCCAGGGCAGCACAGACACACCTGTATGGGGAGGGATGTGACCAGAGCCCCCCAGGGCAGCACAGACACACCTGACAGGGGAGGGATGGTGACCAGAGCCCCCCAGGGCAGCACAGACACACCTGTATGGGGAAGGATGGTGACCAGAGCCCCCCAGGGCAGCACAGACACACCTGACAGGGGAAGGATGCTCACCTGTCCCCAGGATCTCCATGGCAAGAGTCCAACCACAGCAGCAGCGTTTGCCAGTCCAGGCAGGCAGAACACAGCAGCAACCAAAATCTCCCCACCGAGGACAGCATGGATCAACTTCCCAGGATGGGAAGGGCTGCTGGAAAGGGCAGGACGGGGCTGCACTGGGACAGAAGCAGAGCAGGAACCCAGCAGGCTGTTACAGCCCTGCAGCACAGCCAGACAAGTGCTCCAGGCTGCAATCACCACCATTTACAGCCCTGAAAACTCACCATCCTACCCACCACAGCAGCTGCAGCAGAGATTCAAGTCCGCCCTGCAATGGCCAGAGACGAGAACAACTTCAGGGCATTTCTCCCCCAAGAAAACACAAATGAAATATTGAAACAACAGCTGAGCATTGAAAAATCACCTCGCCTGTCCAGAGCAGCCCAAGGGCTTCTTTTACAGCTCCCCAGGCCTGGCCAAAGCCCCAGGGGCACAGGAACAACCAATTCTCAGAGTAGCTACAGAAGCACCAACAGATTCCATCCATTGTTCTGCAGACAACAAATCTGTTTAACTACTGGTGCACTTGCATTGATGGTGTGGGAGGGTCAATTCAGCTTCCGTGGATGCTGAAACACAAAACATAAAAAGAAAATTAATCTTTCCCACAAAACTAAAAGAAAGAAAACTCATTAAAAATTACGCCATTCCTCAGAAAATGCCTTTTCATTTTGAACTTAGCGCCCTAGAATTTAAACAAACATTAAAAACAGAAAACACACGAGATGGACAAGAGCATCTGATCATGGACAAACCTTCAGACTCACATGGTTCTGGAAAATGATTTATCCAAGCCTTTTTGCCTCATCCCGAGCCCTTCCTCACCCTTAGGAATCTCGGTGGCTGCCCTGGGATCTCTCCTTGCATCCCCTCGGGCAGTGACCCGGGTGTGGCAGCAGGAGGAACAACGACCTTATTTTCCTGTTAATGTGGAGACAGAACAGAGGTAAAAGGACACATTTGAAAAACAATGAGCTCAGCACTCGCTCGGCTTTAGCAACAAGTCCACTAATGTTTACAGCACTGAACATTATTTTAACTAGAAAATATTTTCAACTAAAGTGCCTTGATGGCATCGATAGCATCATGCTCAAGGTTCACCTTGTCAGCCCACCAACAGTCACAGCAGAGCTCAGAACATTCTGGGAAACTCGCATGGCCACTCACCTCGAAAAACTGCCCCAAAAATATCACTTCACCCAAAAGGGGGATTGGAGGAACAAGCAGGCATGTCTCCCACCTTGCTGAGATAATTTTGTGCAGTTTGTACTTCTTAAACTACATCTCCAAATCACACCAAAACCTTTCCTTTATTTCCATTATGCCATTATTAGCAGAAAAACTGGAATTATTTTTGAGGCTTGTATTTGATTGGGTTGACATTTTCCTTGGAAGAGCCTAACAAAGAACCTAAAATCCATCTCCAAATCACACCAAAAACTTAGCTTAATTTCCATGAGGTCAATAATACAATAAAACTTATTTTTGAAGCTTGTACCTGATTTGTTTGACGTTTTCCTCTGAAGAGCTCAGCAAAGAAAAGCTCTGCTCTGCCTCTCCCAAGTGCTCCTGACACAACTTCAGTTTCTTCCCTGTGGATGACAAGAGAAATTCCAATTTAAACAGCTAAAGATGAATTTCTGATGGAAAACCTTGAAAAACTGCCCCAAAAAACCACCTCACCCCAAAGTGGATTGGAGGAACAAGCAGTCATTTCTTCCACCTTGCAGAGATAATTTTGTGCAGTTTGTACTTCTTAAACTGCATCTCTAAATCACACCAAAACCTCACCTTTAATTCCATCAGGTCAATATTAGAGAAAATCTTATTTTTGAATTAATTTTGAGGCTTGTACCTGATTTGTTTGACGTTTTCCTCTGAAGAGCTCAGCAAAGAAAAGCTCTGCTCTGCCTCTCCCAAGTGCTCCTGACACAACTTCAGTTTCTTCCCTGTCTGGCCCCTAAACATGGAAAGCCAAGCCCTGTTTCACTAATGAGCACAGACCTGGTGCAGACAACACTGATGATCCTGGGTATTTCCACTGCTGAGGGGACACAGACACAACATTTGATTTAAACCTTCACCACAAGTTACAGCAAACTCACAGCTGCCCAAGCATTTACAGCTCTGATGCTGAAGATCACGGACCCATTCTGGCTGAACTGTATTCACAGTCCAACTGCAGCAACCCTGCTCTGCATCACACTCTGAAATGGCCTGGAAGGAACTGGGTGAGAGAGCCTGGAAACCATGGAACACCACTGAGACTGTCATGCCAACACCTCTCCCAGACATACAGCTTGAGCAAGTATTCCGACCAAAGCACATCCTAAAGGAGCTGCTTTCCTAAGGGAAACCCCACCACGGGCAATGCCAGACCACAGCACGGGGCACCTGGGAGTCCCCAGCTACTAAGGGAGCTGGAACAAAAAAAACAAAGAATCCCAGCAATAAAAACTAGGGATGGGCTTTGGTAGGGATTTCTCATTTTCCTGGAAAAAATTCTACAAGAAAATTGTTTTGGCAGCATGGATCTGGGAGAAATCCTGCGCCGTTTGTAATTTTAGCAGGCAGAAGCCCAGTCCCAGCCACGGACTCCTGGACAAAACCAGTGGCCCTTTTCCATGGCAAACAAAACTCACCATCTCAGGTTCCTGATATCAGTTTGTAGGAGGTCTTTGGCACTCCAACTGCAGCCAGAGTCTCGGGTTGGGGCAGCTTCTGTCTGGGAGAAATCCAGCTCCTTTCATACCTGCCGCAGAGACACACCTGACAGGGGAAGGATGGTGACCAGAGCCCCCCAGGGCAGCACAGACACACCTGACAGGGGAAGGATGGTGACCAGAGCCCCCCAGGGCAGCACAGACACACCTGACAGGGGAGGGATGGTGACCAGAGCCCCCCAGGGCAGCACAGACACACCTGACAGGGGAAGGATGGTGACCAGAGCCCCCCAGGGCAGCACAGACACACCTGACAGGGGAAGGATGGTGACCAGAGCCCCCCAGGGCAGCACAGACACACCTGTATGGGGAGGGATGGTGACCAGAGCCCCCCAGGGCAGCACAGACACACCTGACAGGGGAAGGATGGTGACCAGAGCCCCCCAGGGCAGCACAGACACACCTGACAGGGGAAGGATGGTGACCAGAGCCCCCCAGGGCAGCACAGACACACCTGACAGGGGAAGGATGGTGACCAGAGCCCCCCAGGGCAGCACAGACACACCTGTATGGGGAAGGATGGTGACCAGAGCCCCCCAGGGCAGCACAGACACACCTGACAGGGGAAGGATGGTGACCAGAGCCCCCCAGGGAAGCACAGGCACACCTGACAGGGGAAGGATGGTGACCAGAGCCCCCCAGGGCAGCACAGACACACCTGTATGGGGAAGGATGGTGACCAGAGCCCCCCAGGGCAGCACAGACACACCTGTATGGGGAGGGATGGTGACCAGAGCCCCCAGGGCAGCACAGACACACCTGTATGGGGAAGGATGGTGACCAGAGCCCCCCAGGGCAGCACAGACACACCTGACAGGGAAGGATGGTGACCAGAGCCCCCCAGGGCAGCACAGACACACCTGACAGGGGAGGGATGGTGACCAGAGCCCCCAGGGCAGCACAGACACACCTGTATGGGGAGGGATGGTGACCAGAGCCCCCCAGGGCAGCACAGACACACCTGACAGGGGAGGGATGGTGACCAGAGCCCCCCAGGGCAGCACAGACACACCTGACAGGGGAAGGATGGTGACCAGAGCCCCCCAGGGCAGCACAGACACACCTGTATGGGGAAGGATGGTGACCAGAGCCCCCCAGGGCAGCACAGACACACCTGACAGGGGAAGGATGGTGACCAGAGCCCCCCAGGGCAGCACAGACACACCTGACAGGGGAAGGATGGTGACCAGAGCCCCCCAGGGCAGCACAGACACACCTGTATGGGAAGGATGGTACCAGAGCCCCCAGGGCAGCACAGACACACCTGACAGGGGAAGGATGGTGACCAGAGCCCCCCAGGGCAGCACAGACACACCTGTATGGGGAGGGATGGTGACCAGAGCCCCCCAGGGCAGCACAGACACACCTGACAGGGGAAGGATGCTCACCTGTCCCCAGGATCTCCATGGCAAGAGTCCAACCACAGCAGCAGCGTTTGCCAGTCCAGGCAGGCAGAACACAGCAGCAACCAAAATCTCCCCACCGAGGACAGCATGGATCAACTTCCCAGGATGGGAAGGGCTGCTGGAAAGGGCAGGACGGGGCTGCACTGGACAGAAGCAGAGCAGGAACCCAGCAGGCTGTTACAGCCCTGCAGCACAGCCAGACAAGTGCTCCAGGCTGCAATCACCACCATTTACAGCCCTGAAAACTCACCATCCTACCCACCACAGCAGCTGCAGCAGAGATTCAAGTCCGCCCTGCAATGGCCAGAGACGAGAACAACTTCAGGGCATTTCTCCCCCAAGAAAACACAAATGAAATATTGAAACAACAGCTGAGCATTGAAAAATCACCCCAACAAATCACCTCGCCTGTCCAGAGCAGCCCAAGGGCTTCTTTTACAGCTCCCCAGGCCTGGCCAAAGCCCCAGGGGCACAGGAACAACCAATTCTCAGAGTAGCTACAGAAGCACCAACAGATTCCATCCATTGTTCTGCAGACAACAAATCTGTTTAACTACTGTGCACTTGCATTGATGGTGTGGGAGGGTCAATTCAGCTTCCGTGGATGCTGAAACACAAAACATAAAAAGAAAATTAATCTTTCCCACAAAACTAAAAGAAAGAAAAACTCATTAAAAATTACGCCATTCCTCAGAAAATGCCTTTTTCATTTTGAACTTAGCGCCCTAGAATTTAAACAAACATTAAAAACAGAAAACACACGAGATGGACAAGAGCATCTGATCATGGACAAACCTTCAGACTCACATGGTTCCGGAAAATGATTTATCCAAGCCTTTTTGCCTCATCCCGAGCCCTTCCTCACCCTCAGGAATCTCGGTGGCTGCCCTGGGATCTCTCCTTGCATCCCCTCGGGCAGTGACCCGGGTGTGGCAGCAGGAGGAACAACGACCTTATTTTCCTGTTAATGTGGAGACAGAACAGAGGTAAAAGGACACATTTGAAAAACAATGAGCTCATCACTCGCTTGGCTTTAGCAACAAGTCCACTAATGTTTACAGCACTGAACATTATTTTAACTAAAAAATATTTTCAACTAAAGTGCCTTGATGGCATCGATAGCATCATGCTCAAGGTTCACCTTGTCAGCCACCAACAGTCACAGCAGAGCTCAGAACATCTGGGAAACTCGCATGGCCACTCACCTCGAAAAACTGCCCCAAAAAATATCACTTCACCCAAAAGGGGGATTGCAGGAACAAGCAGGCATGTCTCCCACCTTGCTGAGATAATTTTGTGCAGTTTGTACTTCTTAAACTACATCTCCAAATCACACCAAAACCTTTCCTTTATTTCCATTATGCCATTATTAGCAGAAAAACTGGAATTATTTTTGAGGCTTCTATCTGATTGGGTTGACATTTTCCTTGGAAGAGCCTCACAAAGAACCTAAAATACATCTCCAAATCACACCAAAAACTTAGCTTAATTTCCATGAGGTCAATAATACAATAAAACTTATTTTTGAAGCTTGTACCTAATTTGTTTGACGTTTTCCTCTGAAGAGCTCAGCAAAGAAAAGCTCTGCTCTGCCTCTCCCAAGTGCTCCTGACACAACTTCAGTTTCTTCCCTGTGGATGACAAGAGAAATTCCAATTTAAACAGCTAAAGATGAATTTCTGATGGAAAACCTTGAAAAACTGCCCCAAAAAAACCACCTCACCCCAAAGTGGGATTGGAGGAACAAGCAGTCATTTCTTCCACCTTGCAGAGATAATTTTGTGCAGTTTGTACTTCTTAAACTGCATCTCTAAATCACACCAAAACCTCACCTTTAATTCCATCAGGTCAATATTAGAGAAAATCTTATTTTTGAATTATTTTTGTGGCTTTTACCTGATTTGTTTGACGTTTTCCTCTGAAGAGCTCAGCAAAGAAAAGCTCTGCTCTGCCTCTCCCAAGTGCTCCTGACACAACTTCAGTTTCTTCCCTGTCTGGCCCCTAAACATGGAAAGGCCAAGCCCTGTTTCACTAATGAGCACAGACCTGGTGCAGACAACACTGATGATCCTGGGTATTTCACTGCTGAGGGGACACAGACACAACATTTGATTTAAACCTTCACCACAAGTTACAGCAAACTCACAGCTGCCCAAGCATTTACAGCTCTGATGCTGAAGATCACGGACCCATTCTGGCTGAACTGTATTCACAGTCCAACTGCAGCAACCCTGCTCTGCATCACACTCTGAAATGGCCTGGAAGGAACTGGGTGAGAGAGCCTGGAAACCATGGAACACCACTGAGACTGTCATGCCAACACCTCTCCCAGACATACAGCTTGAGCAAGTATTCCGACCAAAGCACATCCTAAAGGAGCTGCTTTCCTAAGGGAAACCCCACCACGGGCAATGCCAGACCACAGCACGGGGCACCTGGGAGTCCCCAGCTACTAAGGGAGCTGGAACAAAAAAAAAAAAAAAAAAAAATCCCAGCAATAAAAACTAGGGATGGGCTTTGGTAGGGATTTCTCATTTTCCTGGAAAAATTCTACAAGAAAATTGTTTTGGCACCATGGATCTGGGAGAAATCCTGTGCCGTTTGTAATTTTAGCAGGCAGAAGCCCAGTCCCAGCCACGGACTCCTGGACAAAAACAGTGGCCCTTTTCCATGGCAAACAAAACTCACCATCTCAGGTTCCTGATATCAGTTTGTAGGAGGTCTTTGGCACTCCAACTGCAGCCAGAGTCTCGGGTTGGGGCAGCTTCTGTCTGGGAGAAATCCAGCTCCTTTCATACCTGCCGCACACATCAACCTGACAGGGAAGGATGGTGACCAGAGCCCCCCAGGCAGCACAGACACACCTGACAGGGGAAGGATGGTGACCAGAGCCCCCCAGGGCAGCACAGACACACCTGTATGGGGAGGGATGGTGACCAGAGCCCCCCAGGGCAGCACAGACACACCTGACAGGGGAAGGATGGTGACCAGAGCCCCCCAGGGCAGCACAGACACACCTGTATGGGGAGGGATGGTGACCAGAGCCCCCCAGGGCAGCACAGACACACCTGACAGGGGAAGGATGGTGACCAGAGCCCCCCAGGGCAGCACAGACACACCTGACAGGGGAAGGATGGTGACCAGAGCCCCCCAGGGCAGCACAGACACACCTGTATGGGGAAGGATGGTGACCAGAGCCCCCCAGGGCAGCACAGACACACCTGTATGGGGAAGGATGGTGACCAGAGCCCCCCAGGGCAGCACAGACACACCTGTATGGGGAAGGATGGTGACCAGAGCCCCCCAGGGCAGCACAGACACACCTGTATGGGGAAGGATGGTGACCAGAGCCCCCCAGGGCAGCACAGACACACCTGACAGGGGAAGGATGGTGACCAGAGCCCCCCAGGGCAGCACAGACACACCTGTATGGGGAGGGATGGTGACCAGAGCCCCCCAGGGCAGCACAGACACACCTGACAGGGGAAGGATGGTGACCAGAGCCCCCAGGGCAGCACAGACACACCTGTATGGGGAGGGATGGTGACCAGAGCCCCCCCAGGGCAGCACAGACACACCTGACAGGGGAAGGATGGTGACCAGAGCCCCCCCAGGGCAGCACAGACACACCTGACAGGGGAAGGATGGTGACCAGAGCCCCCCAGGCAGCACAGACACACCTGTATGGGGAGGGATGGTGACCAGAGCCCCCCCAGGGCAGCACAGACACACCTGACAGGGGAAGGATGGTGACCAGAGCCCCCCAGGGCAGCACAGACACACCTGACAGGGGAAGGATGGTGACCAGAGCCCCCAGGGCAGCACAGACACACCTGACAGGGGAGGGATGGTGACCAGAGCCCCCCAGGGCAGCACAGACACACCTGACAGGGGAGGGATGGTGACCAGAGCCCCCCAGGGCAGCACAGACACACCTGTATGGGGAAGGATGGTGACCAGAGCCCCCCAGGGCAGCACAGACACACCTGACAGGGGAAGGATGGTGACCAGAGCCCCCCAGGGCAGCACAGACACACCTGTATGGGGAAGGATGGTGACCAGAGCCCCCCAGGGCAGCACAGACACACCTGACAGGGGAAGGATGGTGACCAGAGCCCCCCAGGGCAGCACAGACACACCTGACAGGGGAAGGATGGTGACCAGAGCCCCCCAGGGCAGCACAGACACACCTGACAGGGGAAGGATGGTGACCAGAGCCCCCCAGGGCAGCACAGACACACCTGACAGGGGAAGGATGGTGACCAGAGCCCCCCAGGGCAGCACAGACACACCTGACAGGGGAAGGATGGTGACCAGAGCCCCCCAGGGCAGCACAGACACACCTGTATGGGGAAGGATGGTGACCAGAGCCCCCCAGGGCAGCACAGACACACCTGTATGGGGAGGGATGGTGACCAGAGCCCCCCAGGCAGCACAGACACACCTGACAGGGGAAGGATGGTGACCAGAGCCCCCCAGGGCAGCACAGACACACCTGACAGGGGAAGGATGGTGACCAGAGCCCCCCAGGGCAGCACAGACACACCTGTATGGGAAGGATGGTGACCAGAGCCCCCCAGGGCAGCACAGACACACCTGTATGAGGAAGGATGGTGACCAGAGCCCCCAGGGCAGCACAGACACACCTGACAGGGGAAGGATGGTGACCAGAGCCCTCCAGGGCAGCACAGACACACCTGACAGGGGAAGGATGGTGACCAGAGCCCCCCAGGGCAGCACAGACACACCTGACAGGGGAAGGATGGTGACCAGAGCCCCCCAGGGCAGCACAGACACACCTGTATGGGGAGGGATGGTGACCAGAGCCCCCCAGGGCAGCACAGACACACCTGACAGGGGAAGGATGCTCACCTGTCCCCAGGGCAGCACAGACACACCTGACAGGGGAAGGATGCTCACCTGTCCCCAGGATCTCCATGGCAAGAGTCCAACCACAGCAGCAGCGTTTGCCAGTCCAGGCAGGCAGAACACAGCAGCAACCAAAATCTCCCCACCGAGGACAGCATGGATCAACTTCCCAGGATGGGAAGGGCTGCTGGAAAGGGCAGGACAGGGCTGCACTGGGACAGAAGCAGAGCAGGAACCCAGCAGGCTGTTACAACCCTGCAGCACAGCCAGACAAGTGCTCCAGGCTGCAATCACCACCATTTACAGCCCTGAAAACTCACCATCCTACCCACCACAGCAGCTGCAGCAGAGATTCAAGTCCGCCCTGCAATGGCCAGAGACGAGAACAACTTCAGGGCATTTCTCCCCCAAGAAAACACAAATGAAATATTGAAACAACAGCTGAGCATTGAAAAATCACCCCAAAAATCACCTCGCCTGTCCAGAGCAGCCCAAGGGCTTCTTTTACAGCTCCCCTGGCCTGGCCAAAGCCCCAGGGCACAGGAACAACCAATTCTCAGAGTAGCTACAGAAGCACCAACAGATTCCATCCATTGTTCTGCAGACAACAAATCTGTTTAACTACTGTGCACTTGCATTGATGGTGTGGAGGGTCAATTCAGCTTCCGTGGATGCTGAAACACAAAACATAAAAAGAAAATTAATCTTTCCCACAAAACTAAAAGAAAGAAAACTCATTAAAAATTACGCCATTCCTCAGAAAATGCCTTTTTCATTTGAACTTAGCGCCCTAGAACTTAAACAACCATTAAAAACAGAAAAACACACAGAGATGGACAAGAGCATCTGATCATGGACAAACCTTCAGACTCACATGGTTCTGGAAAATGATTTATCCCAAGCCTTTTGCCTCATCCCGAGCCCTTCCTCACCCTTAGGAATCTCGGTGGCTGCCCTGGATCTCTCCTTGCATCCCCTCGGGCAGTGACCCGGGTGTGGCAGCAGGAGGAACAACGACCTTATTTTCCTGTTAATGTGGGAGACAGAACAGAGGTAAAAGGACACATTTGAAAAACAATGAGCTCATCACTCCCTCGGCTTTAGCAACAAGTCCACTAATGTTTACAGCACTGAACATTATTTTAAACTAAAAAATATTTTCAACTAAAGTGCCTTGATGCCATCGATAGCATCATGCTCAAGGTTCACCTTGTCAGCCACCAACAAGTCACAGCAGAGCTCAGAACATCTGGGAAACTCGCATGGCCACTCACCTCGAAAAACTGCCCCAAAAATATCACTTCACCCAAAAGGGGATTGCAGGAACAAGCAGGCATGTCTCCCACCTTGCTGAGATAATTTTGTGCAGTTTGTACTTCTTAAACTACATCTCCAAATCACACCCAAAACCTTTCCTTTATTTCCATTATGCCATTATTAGCAGAAAAACTGGAATTGTTTTTGAGGCTTGTATTTGATTGGGTTGACATTTTTCCTTGGAAGAGCCTCACAAGAACCTAAAATCCATCTCCAAATTCACACCAAAAACTTAGCTTAATTTCCATGAGGTCAATAATACAATAAACTTATTTTGAAGCTTGCACCTGATTTGTTTGACGTTTTCCTCTGAAGAGCCAGCAAAGAAAAGCTCTGCTCTGCCTCTCCCAAGTGCTCCTGACACAACTTCAGTTTCTTCCCTGTGGATGACAAGAGAAATTCCAATTTAAACAGCTAAAGATGAATTTCTGATGGAAAACCTTGAAAAAACTGCCCCAAAAAACCACCTCACCCCAAAGTGGGATTGGAGGAACAAGCAGTCATTTCTTCCACCTAGCAGAGATAATTTTGTGCAGTTTGTACTTCTTAAACTGCATCTCTAAATCACACCAAAACCTCACCTTTAATTCCATCAGGTCAATATTAGAGAAAATCTTATTTTTGAATTAATTTTGAGGCTTGTACCTGATTGTTTGACGTTTTCCTCTGAAGAGCTCAGCAAAGAAAAGCTCTGCTCTGCCTCTCCCAAGTGCTCCTGACACAACTTCAGTTTCTTCCCTGTCTGGCCCCTAAACATGGAAAGGCCAAGCCCTGTTTCACTAATGAGCACAGACCTGGTGCAGACAACACTGATGATCCTGGGTATTTCACTGCTGAGGGGACACAGACACACATTTGATTTAAACCTTCATCACAAGTTACAGCAAACTCACAGCTGCCCAAGCATTTACACCTCTGATGCTGAAATCACAGACCCATTCTGCTGAACTGTATCACAGTCCAACTGCAGCAACCCTGCTCTGCATCACACTCTGAAATGGCCTGGAAGGAACTGGGTGAGAGAGCCTGGAAACCATGGAACACCACTGAGACTGTCATGCCAACACCTCTCCCAGACATACAGCTTGAGCAAGTATTCCGACCAAAGCACATCCTAAAGGAGCTGCTTTCCTAAAGGAAACCCCACCACGGGCAATGCCAGATCACAGCACGGGGCACCTGGGAGTCCCCAGCTACTAAGGGAGCTGGGACAAAAAAAAAAAAAAATCCCAGCAATAAAAACTAGGATGGGCTTTGGTAGGGATTTCTCATTTTCCTGGAAAAATTCTACAAGAAAATTGTTTTGGCAGCATGGATCTGGGAGAAATCCTGCGCCGTTTGTAATTTTAGCAGGCAGAAGCCCAGTCCCAGCCACGGACTCCTGGACAAAAACAGTGGCCCTTTTCCATGGCAAACAAACTCACCATCTCAGGTTCCTGATATCAGTTTGTAGGAGTCTTTGGCACTCCAACTGCAGCCAGAGTCTCGGTTGGGGCAGCTTCTGTCTGGGAGAAATCCAGCTCCTTTCATACCTGCCGCACAGATCAACCTGACAGGGGAAGGATGGTGACCAGAGCCCCCCAGGGCAGCACAGACACACCTGACAGGGGAAGGATGGTGACCAGAGCCCCCCAGGCAGCACAGACACACCTGACAGGGGAAGGATGGTGACCAGAGCCCCCAGGCAGCACAGAACACCTGACAGGGGAGGGATGGTGACCAGAGCCCCCAGGGCAGCACAGACACACCTGAAGGGGAGGGATGGTGACCAGAGCCCCCCAGGGCAGCACAGACACACCTGACAGGGGAGGGATGGTGACCAGAGCCCCCCAGGGCAGCACAGACACACCTGTAAGGGGAAGGATGGTGACCAGAGCCCCCAGGGCAGCACAGACACACCTGACAGGGGAAGGATGTGACCAGAGCCCCCCAGGGCAGCACAGACACACCTGACAGGGGAAGGATGGTGGACCAGAGCCCCCCAGGGCAGCACAGACACACCTGTACTGGGAAGGATGGTGACCAGAGCCCCCCAGGGCAGCACAGACACACCTGACAGGGAAGGATGGTGACCAGAGCCCCCCAGGGCAGCACAGACACACCTGACAGGGAAGGATGGTGACCAGAGCCCCCCAGGCGCACAGACACACCTGACAGGGAGGAGGGAGCCCAGCACCAGACACACCTGTATGGGGAAGGATGGTGACCAGAGCCCCCCAGGGCAGCACAGACACACCTGTATGGGGAAGGATGGTGACCAGAGCCCCCAGGGCAGCACAGACACACCTGACAGGGGAAGGATGGTGACCAGAGCCCCCCAGGCAGCACAGACAACCTGACAGGGGAGGGATGGTGACCAGAGCCCCCCAGGGCAGCACAGACACACCTGCATGGGGAGGGATGGTGACCAGAGCCCCCCAGGGCAGCACAGACACACCTGCATGGGAAGGGATGGTGACCAGAGCCCCCCAGGGCAGCACAGACCCACCTGACAGGGGAAGGATGTGACCAGACCCCCCAGGGCAGCACAGACACACCTGACAGGGGAGGGATGTGACCAGAGCCCCAGGGCAGCACAGACACACCTGACAGGGGAAGGATGGTACCAGAGCCCCAGGCAGCACAGACACACCTGACAGGGGAAGGATGGTGACCAGAGCCCCCAGGGCAGCACAGACACACCTGACAGGGGAAGGATGGTGACCAGAGCCCCCCAGGGCAGCACAGACACACCTGACAGGGAAGGATGGTGACCAGAGCCCCCCAGGGCAGCACAGACACACCTGTATGGGGAGGGATGGTGACCAGAGCCTCCCAGGGCAGCACAGACACACCTGACAGGGAAGGATGGTGACCAGAGCCCCCCAGGGCAGCACAGACACACCTGACAGGGGAAGGATGCTCACCTGTCCCCAGGATCTCCATGCAAGAGTCCAACCACAGCAGCAGCGTTTGCCAGTCCAGGCAGGCAGAACACAGCAGCAACCAAAATCTCCCCACCGAGGACAGCATGGATCAACTTCCCAGGATGGGAAGGGCTGCTGGAAAGGGCAGGACGGGGCTGCACTGGGACAGAAGCAGAGCAGGAACCCAGCAGGCTGTTACAGCCCTGCAGCACAGCCAGACAAGTGCTCCAGGCTGCAATCACCACCATTTACAGCCCTGAAAACTCACCATCCTACCCACCACAGCAGCTGCAGCAGAGATTCAAGTCCGCCCTGCAATGGCCAGAGACGAGAACAACTTCAGGGCATTTCTCCCCCAGAAAACACAATTGAAATATTGAAACAACAGCTGACATTGAAAAATCACCCCCAAAAAATCACCTCGCCTGTCCAGAGCAGCCCAAGGCTTCTTTTACAGCTCCCAGGCCTGGCCAAAGCCCCAGGGGCACAGGAACAACCAATTCTCAGAGTAGCTACAGAAGCACCAACAGATTCCATCCATTGTTCTGCAGACAACAAATCTGTTTAACTACTGTGCACTTGCATTGATGGTGTGGGAGGGTCAATTCAGCTTCCCTGGATGCTGAAACACAAAAACATAAAAAGAAAATTAATCTTTCCCACAAAAGTAAAGAAAGAAAACTCATTAAAAATTACGCCATTCCTCAGAAAATGCCTTTTCATTTGAACTTAGCGCCCTAGAATTTAAACAAACATTAAAAACAGAAAACACACGAGATGGACAAGAGCATCTGATCATGGACAAACCTTCAGACTCACATGGTTCTGGAAAATGATTTATCCAAGCCTTTTTGCCTCATCCGAGCCCTTCCTCACCCTTAGGAAACTCGGTGGCTGCCCTGGGATCTCTCCTTGCATCCCTCGGGCAGTGACCCGGGTTGGCAGCAGGAGGAACAACGACCTTATTTTCCTGTTAATGTGGAGACAGAACAGAGGTAAAAGGACACATTTGAAAAACAATGAGCTCATCACTCGCTCGGCTTTAGCAACAAGTCCACTAATGTTTACAGCACTGAACATTATTTTAACTAAAAAATATTTTCAACTAAAGTGCCGTGATGGCATCGATAGCATCATGCTCAAGGTTCACCTTGTCAGCCACCAACAGTCACAGCAGAGCTCAGAACATCTGGGAAACTCGCATGGCCACTCACCTCGAAAAACTGCCCCAAAAATATCACTTCACCCAAAAGGGGATTGCAGGAACAAGCAGGCATGTCTCCCACCTTGCTGAGATAATTTTGTGCAGTTTGTACTTCTTAAACTACATCTCCAAATCACACCAAAACCTTTCCTTTATTTCCATTATGCCATTATTAGCAGAAAAACTGGAATTATTTTTGAGGCTTGTATCTGATTGGGTTGACATTTTCCTTGGAAGAGCCTCACAAAGAACCTAAATCCATCTCCAAATCACACCAAAAACTTAGCTTAATTTCCATGAGGTCAATAATACAATAAAACTTATTTTTGAAGCTTGTACCTGATTTGTTTGACGTTTTCCTCTGAAGAGCTCAGCAAAGAAAAGCTCTGCTCTGCCTCTCCCAAGTGCTCCTGACACAACTTCAGTTTCTTCCCTGTCTGGCCCCTAAACATGGAAAGGCCAAGCCCTGTTTCACTAATGAGCACAGACCTGGTGCAGACAACACTGATGATCCTGGGTATTTCACTGCTGAGGGGACACAGACACAACATTTGATTTAAACCTTCATCACAAGTTACAGCAAACTCACAGCTGCCCAAGCATTTACAGCTCTGATGCTGAAGATCACGGACCCATTCTGGCTGAACTGTATTCACAGTCCAACTGCAGCAACCCTGCTCTGCATCACACTCTGAAATGGCCTGGAAGGAACTGGGTGAGAGAGCCTGGAAACCATGGAACACCACTGAGACTGTCATGCCAACACCTCTCCCAGACATACAGCTTGAGCAAGTATTCCGACCAAAGCACATCCTAAAGGAGCTGCTTTCCTAAAGGAAACCCCACCACGGGCAATGCCAGACCACAGCACGGGGCACCTGGGAGTCCCCAGCTACTAAGGGAGCTGGAACAAAAAAAAAAAAGAATCCCAGCAATAAAAACTAGGGATGGGCTTTGGTAGGGATTTCTCATTTTCCTGGAAAAATTCTACAAGAAAATTGTTTTGGCAGCATGGATCTGGGAGAAATCCTGCGCCGTTTGTAATTTTAGCAGGCAGAAGCCCAGTCCCAGCCACGGACTCCTGGACAAAAACAGTGGCCCTTTTCCATGGCAAACAAAACTCACCATCTCAGGTTCCTGATATCAGTTTGTAGGAGGTCTTTGGCACTCCAACTGCAGCCAGAGTCTCGGGTTGGGGCAGCTTCTGTCTGGGAGAAATCCAGCTCCTTTCATACCTGCCGCACAGATCAACCTGACAGGGGAAGGATGGTGACCAGAGCCCCCCAGGGCAGCACAGACACACCTGTATGGGGAAGGATGGTGACCAGAGCCCCCCAGGGCAGCACAGACACACCTGACAGGGGAAGGATGGTGACCAGAGCCCCCCAGGGCAGCACAGACACACCTGACAGGGGAGGGATGGTGACCAGAGCCCCCCAGGGCAGCACAGACACACCTGACAGGGGAGGGATGGTGACCAGAGCCCCCCAGGGCAGCACAGACACACCTGACAGGGGAAGGATGGTGACCAGAGCCCCCAGGGCAGCACGGACACACCTGACAGGGGAAGGATGGTGACCAGAGCCCCCCAGGGCAGCACAGACACACCTGACAGGGGAAGGATGGTGACCAGAGCCCCCCAGGGCAGCACAGACACACCTGACAGGGGAAGGATGGTGACCAGAGCCCCCCAGGGCAGCACAGACACACCTGACAGGGGAAGGATGGTGACCAGAGCCCCCCAGGGCAGCACAGACACACCTGACAGGGGAAGGATGGTGACCAGAGCCCCCCAGGGCAGCACAGACACACCTGCATGGGGAAGGATGGTGACCAGAGCCCCCCAGGGCAGCACAGACACACCTGTATGGGGAAGGATGGTGACCAGAGCCCCCCAGGGCAGCACAGACACACCTGTATGGGGAAGGATGGTGACCAGAGCCCCCCAGGGCAGCACAGACACACCTGACAGGGGAAGGATGGTGACCAGAGCCCCCCAGGGCAGCACAGACACACCTGACAGGGGAGGGATGGTGACCAGAGCCCCCCAGGGCAGCACAGACACACCTGACAGGGGAGGGATGGTGACCAGAGCCCCCCAGGGCAGCACAGACACACCTGACAGGGGAGGGATGGTGACCAGAGCCCCCCAGGGCAGCACAGACACACCTGTATGGGGAAGGATGGTGACCAGAGCCCCCCAGGGCAGCACAGACACACCTGTATGGGGAAGGATGGTGACCAGAGCCCCCCAGGGCAGCACAGACACACCTGACAGGGGAAGGATGGTGACCAGAGCCCCCCAGGGCAGCACAGACACACCTGTATGGGGAAGGATGGTGACCAGAGCCCCCCAGGGCAGCACAGACACACCTGTATGGGGAAGGATGGTGACCAGAGCCCCCCAGGGCAGCACAGACACACCTGACAGGGGAAGGATGGTGACCAGAGCCCCCCAGGGCAGCACAGACACACCTGACAGGGGAAGGATGGTGACCAGAGCCCCCCAGGGCAGCACAGACACACCTGACAGGGGAGGGATGGTGACCAGAGCCCCCCAGGGCAGCACAGACACACCTGACAGGGGAGGGATGGTGACCAGAGCCCCCCAGGGCAGCACAGACACACCTGACAGGGGAAGGATGCTCACCTGTCCCCAGGATCTCCATGGCAAGAGTCCAACCACAGCAGCAGCGTTTGCCAGTCCAGGCAGGCAGAACACAGCAGCAACCAAAATCTCCCCACCGAGGACAGCATGGATCAACTTCCCAGGATGGGAAGGGCTGCTGGAAAGGGCAGGACGGGGCTGCACTGGGACAGAAGCAGAGCAGGAACCCAGCAGGCCGTTACAGCCCTGCAGCACAGCCAGACAAGTGCTCCAGGCTGCAATCACCACCATTTACAGCCCTGAAAACTCACCATCCTACCCACCACAGCAGCTGCAGCAGAGATTCAAGTCCGCCCTGCAATGGCCAGAGACGAGAACAACTTCAGGGCATTTCTCCCCCAAGAAAACACAAATGAAATATTGAAACAACAGCTGGGCATTGAAAAATCACCCCAACAAATCACCTCGCCTGTCCAGAGCAGCCCAAGGGCTTCTTTTACAGCTCCCCTGGCCTGGCCAAAGCCCCAGGGGCACAGGAACAACCAATTCTCAGAGTAGCTACAGAAGCACCAACAGATTCCATCCATTGTTCTGCAGACAACAAATCTGTTTAACTACTGTGCACTTGCATTGATGGTGTGGGAGGGTCAATTCAGCTCCCGTGGATGCTGAAACACAAAACATAAAAAGAAAATTAATCTTTCCCACAAAACTAAAAGAAAGAAAACTCATTAAAAATTACGCCATTCCTCAGAAAATGCCTTTTTCATTTTGAACTTAGCGCCCTAGAATTTAAACAAACATTAAAAACAGAAAACACACGAGATGGACAAGAGCATCTGATCATGGACAAACCTTCAGACTCACATGGTTCCGGAAAATGATTTATCCAAGCCTTTTTGCCTCATCCCGAGCCCTTCCTCACCCTTAGGAATCTCGGTGGCTGCCCTGGGATCTCTCCTTGCATCCCCTCGGGCAGTGACCCGGGTGTGGCAGCAGGAGGAACAACGACCTTATTTTCCTGTTAATGTGGAGACAGAACAGAGGTAAAAGGACACATTTGAAAAACAATGAGCTCATCACTCGCTCTGCTTTAGCAACAAGTCCACTAATGTTTACAGCACTGAACATTATTTTAACTAAAAAATATTTTCAACTAAAGTGCCTTGATGGCATCGATAGCATCATGCTCAAGGTTCACCTTGTCAGCCACCAACAGTCACAGCAGAGCTCAGAACATCTGGGAAACTCGCATGGCCACTCACCTCGAAAAACTGCCCCAAAAATATCACTTCACCCAAAAGGGGGATTGCAGGAACAAGCAGGCATGTCTCCCACCTTGCAGAGATAATTTTGTGCAGTTTGTACTTCTTAAACTACATCTCCAAATCACACCAAAACCTTTCCTTTATTTCCATTATGCCATTATTAGCAGAAAAACTGGAATTATTTTTGAGGCTTGTATCTGATTGGGTTGACATTTTCCTTGGAAGAGCCTCACAAAGAACCTAAAATCCATCTCCAAATCACACCAAAAACTTAGCTTAATTTCCATGAGGTCAATAATACAATAAAACTTATTTTTGAAGCTTGTACCTGATTTGTTTGACGTTTTCCTCTGAAGAGCTCAGCAAAGAAAAGCTCTGCTCTGCCTCTCCCAAGTGCTCCTGACACAACTTCAGTTTCTTCCCTGTCTGGCCCCTAAACATGGAAAGGCCAAGCCCTGTTTCACTAATGAGCACAGACCTGGTGCAGACAACACTGATGATCCTGGGTATTTCACTGCTGAGGGGACACAGACACAACATTTGATTTAAACCTTCATCACAAGTTACAGCAAACTCACAGCTGCCCAAGCATTTACAGCTCTGATGCTGAAGATCACGGACCCATTCTGGCTGAACTGTATTCACAGTCCAACTGCAGCAACCCTGCTCTGCATCACACTCTGAAATGGCCTGGAAGGAACTGGGTGAGAGAGCCTGGAAACCATGGAACACCACTGAGACTGTCATGCCAACACCTCTCCCAGACATACAGCTTGAGCAAGTATTCCGACCAAAGCACATCCTAAAGGAGCTGCTTTCCTAAAGGAAACCCCACCACGGGCAATGCCAGACCACAGCACGGGGCACCTGGGAGTCCCCAGCTACTAAGGGAGCTGGAACAAAAAAAACAAAGAATCCCAGCAATAAAAACTAGGGATGGGCTTTGGTAGGGATTTCTCATTTTCCTGGAAAAATTCTACAAGAAAATTGTTTTGGCAGCATGGATCTGGGAGAAATCCTGCGCCGTTTGTAATTTTAGCAGGCAGAAGCCCAGTCCCAGCCACGGACTCCTGGACAAAAACAGTGGCCCTTTTCCATGGCAAACAAAACTCACCATCTCAGGTTCCTGATATCAGTTCGTAGGAGGTCTTTGGCACTCCAACTGCAGCCAGAGTCTCGGGTTGGGGCAGCTTCTGTCTGGGAGAAATCCAGCTCCTTTCATACCTGCCGCACAGATCAACCTGACAGGGGAAGGATGGTGACCAGAGCCCCCCAGGGCAGCACAGACACACCTGACAGGGGAAGGATGGTGACCAGAGCCCCCCAGGGCAGCACAGACACACCTGACAGGGGAAGGATGGTGACCAGAGCCCCCCAGGGCAGCACAGACACACCTGACAGGGGAAGGATGGTGACCAGAGCCCCCCAGGGCAGCACAGACACACCTGACAGGGGAAGGATGGTGACCAGAGCCCCCCAGGGCAGCACAGACACACCTGACAGGGGAAGGATGGTGACCAGAGCCCCCCAGGGCAGCACAGACACACCTGACAGGGGAAGGATGGTGACCAGAGCCCCCCAGGGCAGCACAGACACACCTGACAGGGGAAGGATGGTGACCAGAGCCCCCCAGGGCAGCACAGACACACCTGACAGGGGAGGGATGGTGACCAGAGCCCCCAGGGCAGCACAGACACACCTGTATGGGGAGGGATGGTGACCAGAGCCCCCCAGGGCAGCACAGACACACCTGTATGGGGAAGGATGGTGACCAGAGCCCCCCAGGGCAGCACAGACACACCTGACAGGGGAAGGATGGTGACCAGAGCCCCCCAGGGCAGCACAGACACACCTGTATGGGGAGGGATGGTGACCAGAGCCCCCCAGGGCAGCACAGACACACCTGACAGGGGAAGGATGGTGACCAGAGCCTCCCAGGGCAGCACAGACACACCTGACAGGGGAAGGATGGTGACCAGAGCCCCCCAGGGCAGCACAGACACACCTGTATGGGGAAGGATGGTGACCAGAGCCCCCCAGGGCAGCACAGACACACCTGACAGGGGAAGGATGCTCACCTGTCCCCAGGATCTCCATGGCAAGAGTCCAACCACAGCAGCAGCGTTTGCCAGTCCAGGCAGGCAGAACACAGCAGCAACCAAAATCTCCCCACCGAGGACAGCATGGATCAACTTCCCAGGATGGGAAGGGCTGCTGGAAAGGGCAGGACGGGGCTGCACTGGGACAGAAGCAGAGCAGGAACCCAGCAGGCTGTTACAGCCCTGCAGCACAGCCAGACAAGTGCTCCAGGCTGCAATCACCACCATTTACAGCCCTGAAAACTCACCATCCTACCCACCACAGCAGCTGCAGCAGAGATTCAAGTCCGCCCTGCAATGGCCAGAGACGAGAACAACTTCAGGGCATTTCTCCCCCAAGAAAACACAAATGAAATATTGAAACAACAGCTGAGCATTGAAAAATCACCCCAAAAAATCACCTCGCCTGTCCAGAGCAGCCCAAGGGCTTCTTTTACAGCTCCCCAGGCCTGGCCAAAGCCCCAGGGGCACAGGAACAACCAATTCTCAGAGTAGCTACAGAAGCACCAACAGATTCCATCCACTGTTCTGCAGACAACAAATCTGTTTAACTACTGTGCACTTGCATTGATGGTGTGGGAGGGTCAATTCAGCTTCCGTGGATGCTGAAACACAAAACATAAAAAGAAAATTAATCTTTCCCACAAAACTAAAAGAAAGAAAACTCATTAAAAATTACGCCATTCCTCAGAAAATGCCTTTTTCATTTTGAACTTAGCGCCCTAGAATTTAAACAAACATTAAAAACAGAAAACACACGAGATGGACAAGAGCATCTGATCATGGACAAACCTTCAGACTCACATGGTTCCGGAAAATGATTTATCCAAGCCTTTTTGCCTCATCCCGAGCCCTTCCTCACCCTTAGGAATCTCGGTGGCTGCCCTGGGATCTCTCCTTGCATCCCCTCGGGCAGTGACCCGGGTGTGGCAGCAGGAGGAACAACGACCTTATTTTCCTGTTAATGTGGAGACAGAACAGAGGTAAAAGGACACATTTGAAAAACAATGAGCTCATCACTCGCTCATTTCTTCCACCTTGCAGAGATAATTTTGTGCAGTTTGTACTTCTTAAACTACATCTCCAAATCACACCAAAACCTTTCCTTTATTTCCATTATGCCATTATTAGCAGAAAAACTGGAATTATTTTTGAGGCTTGTATTTGATTGGGTTGACATTTTCCTTGGAAGAGCCTCACAAAGAACCTAAAATCCATCTCCAAATCACACCAAAAACTTCGCTTAATTTCCATGAGGTCAATAATACAATAAAACTTATTTTTGAAGCTTGTACCTGATTTGTTTGACGTTTTCCTCTGAAGAGCTCAGCAAAGAAAAGCTCTGCTCTGCCTCTCCCAAGTGCTCCTGACACAACTTCAGTTTCTCCCCTGTGGATGACAAGAGAAATTCCAATTTAAACAGCTAAAGATGAATTTCTGATGGAAAACCTTGAAAAACTGCCCCAAAAAAATCACCTCACCCCAAAGTGGGATTGGAGGAACAAGCAGTCATTTCTTCCACCTTGCTGGGATAATTTTGTGCAGTTTGTACTTCTTAAACTGCATCTCTAAATCACACCAAAACCTCACCTTTATTTCCATTAGCTCAATATTAGAGAAAAACTTATTTTTGAATTAATTTTGAGGCTTGTACCTGATTTGTTTGACGTTTTCCTCTGAAGAGCTCAGCAAAGAAAAGCTCTGCTCTGCCTCTCCCAAGTGCTGCTGACACAACTTCAGTTTCTTCCCTGTCTGGCCCCTAAACATGGAAAGGCCAAGCCCTGTTTCACTAATGAGCACAGACCTGGTGCAGACAACACTGATGATCCTGGGTATTTCACTGCTGAGGGGACACAGACACAACATCTGATTTAAACCTTCACCACAAGTTACAGCAAACTCACAGCTGCCCAAGCATTTACACCTCTGATGCTGAAGATCACGGACCCATTCTGGCTGAACTGTATTCACAGTCCAACTGCAGCAACCCTGCTCTGCATCACACTCTGAAATGGCCTGGAAGGAACTGGGTGAGAGAGCCTGGAAACCATGGAACACCACTGAGACTGTCATGCCAACACCTCTCCCAGACATACAGCTTGAGCAAGTATTCCGACCAAAGCACATCCTAAAGGAGCTGCTTTCCTAAGGGAAACCCCACCACGGGCAATGCCAGACCACAGCACGGGGCACCTGGGAGTCCCCAGCTACTAAGGGAGCTGGAACAAAAAAACAAAGAATCCCAGCAATAAAAACTAGGGATGGGCTTTGGTAGGGATTTCTCATTTTCCTGGAAAAATTCTACAAGAAAATTGTTTTGGCAGCATGGATCTGGGAGAAATCCTGCGCCGTTTGTAATTTTAGCAGGCAGAAGCCCAGTCCCAGCCACGGACTCCTGGACAAAAACAGTGGCCCTTTTCCATGGCAAACAAAACTCACCATCTCAGGTTCCTGATATCAGTTTGTAGGAGGTCTTTGGCACTCCAACTGCAGCCAGAGTCTCGGGTTGGGGCAGCTTCTGTCTGGGAGAAATCCAGCTCCTTTCATACCTGCCGCACAGATCAACCTGACAGGGGAGGGATGGTGACCAGAGCCCCCCAGGGCAGCACAGACACACCTGACAGGGGAAGGATGGTGACCAGAGCCCCCCAGGGCAGCACAGACACACCTGACAGGGGAAGGATGGTGACCAGAGCCCCCCAGGGCAGCACAGACACACCTGACAGGGGAAGGATGGTGACCAGAGCCCCCCAGGGCAGCACAGACACACCTGTATGGGAAGGATGGTGACCAGAGCCCCCCAGGGCAGCACAGACACACCTGACAGGGGAAGGATGGTGACCAGAGCCCCCAGGGCAGCACAGACACACCTGACAGGGGAAGGATGGTGACCAGAGCCCCCCAGGGCAGCACAGACACACCTGTATGGGGAAGGATGGTGACCAGAGCCCCCCAGGGCAGCACAGACACACCTGACAGGGGAAGGATGGTGACCAGAGCCCCCCAGGGCAGCACAGACACACCTGACAGGGGAGGGATGGTGACCAGAGCCCCCCAGGGCAGCACAGACACACCTGACAGGGGAAGGATGGTGACCAGAGCCCCCCAGGGCAGCACAGGCACACCTGACAGGGGAAGGATGGTGACCAGAGCCCCCCAGGGCAGCACAGACACACCTGACAGGGGAAGGATGCTCACCTGTCCCCAGGATCTCCATGGCAAGAGTCCAACCACAGCAGCAGCGTTTGCCAGTCCAGGCAGGCAGAACACAGCAGCAACCAAAATCTCCCCACCGAGGACAGCATGGATCAACTTCCCAGGATGGGAAGGGCTGCTGGAAAGGGCAGGACGGGGCTGCACTGGGACAGAAGCAGAGCAGGAACCCAGCAGGCTGTTACAGCCCTGCAGCACAGCCAGACAAGTGCTCCAGGCTGCAATCACCACCATTTACAGCCCTGAAAACTCACCATCCTACCCACCACAGCAGCTGCAGCAGAGATTCAAGTCCGCCCTGCAATGGCCAGAGACGAGAACAACTTCAGGGCATTTCTCCCCCAAGAAAACACAAATGAAATATTGAAACAACAGCTGAGCATTGAAAAATCACCCCAAAAAATCACCTCGCCTGTCCAGAGCAGCCCAAGGGCTTCTTTTACAGCTCCCCTGGCCTGGCCAAAGCCCCAGGGGCACAGGAACAACCAATTCTCAGAGCAGCTACAGAAGCACCAACAGATTCCATCCATTGTTCTGCAGACAACAAATCTGTTTAACTACTGTGCACTTGCATTGATGGTGTGGGAGGGTCAATTCAGCTTCCGTGGATGCTGAAACACAAAACATAAAAAGAAAATTAATCTTTCCCACAAAACTAAAAGAAAGAAAACTCATTAAAAATTACGCCATTCCTCAGAAAATGCCTTTTTCATTTTGAACTTAGCGCCCTAGAATTTAAACAAACATTAAAAACAGAAAACACACGAGATGGACAAGAGCATCTGATCATGGACAAACCTTCAGACTCACATGGTTCTGGAAAATGATTTATCCAAGCCTTTTTGCCTCATCCCGAGCCCTTCCTCACCCTTAGGAATCTCGGTGGCTGCCCTGGGATCTCTCCTTGCATCCCCTCGGGCAGTGACCCGGGTGTGGCAGCAGGAGGAACAACGACCTTATTTTCCTGTTAATGTGGAGACAGAACAGAGGTAAAAGGACACATTTGAAAAACAATGAGCTCATCACTCGCTCGGCTTTAGCAACAAGTCCACTAATGTTTACAGCACTGAACATTATTTTAACTAAAAAATATTTTCAACTAAAGTGCCTTGATGGCATCGATAGCATCATGCTCAAGGTTCACCTTGTCAGCCACCAACAGTCACAGCAGAGCTCAGTACATCTGGGAAACTCGCATGGCCACTCACCTCGAAAAACTGCCCCAAAAATATCACTTCACCCAAAAGGGGGATTGGAGGAACAAGCAGGCATGTCTCCCACCTTGCTGAGATAATTTTGTGCAGTTTGTACTTCTTAAACTACATCTCCAAATCACACCAAAACCTTTCCTTTATTTCCATTATGCCATTATTAGCAGAAAAACTGGAATTATTTTTGAGGCTTGTATCTGATTGGGTTGACATTTTCCTTGGAAGAGCCTCACAAAGAACCTAAAATCCATCTCCAAATCACACCAAAAACTTAGCTTAATTTCCATGAGGTCAATAATACAATAAAACTTATTTTTGAAGCTTGCACCTGATTTGTTTGACGTTTTCCTCTGAAGAGCTCAGCAAAGAAAAGCTCTGCTCTGCCTCTCCCAAGTGCTCCTGACACAACTTCAGTTTCTTCCCTGTGGATGACAAGAGAAATTCCAATTTAAACAGCTAAAGATGAATTTCTGATGGAAAACCTTGAAAAACTGCCCCAAAAAAACCACCTCACCCCAAAGTGGGATTGGAGGAACAAGCAGTCATTTCTTCCACCTTGCAGAGATAATTTTGTGCAGTTTGTACTTCTTAAACTGCATCTCTAAATCACACCAAAACCTCACCTTTAATTCCATCAGGTCAATATTAGAGAAAAACTTATTTTTGAATTATTTTTGTGGCTTTTACCTGATTTGTTTGACGTTTTCCTCTGAAGAGCTCAGCAAAGAAAAGCTCTGCTCTGCCTCTCCCAAGTGCTCCTGACACAACTTCAGTTTCTTCCCTGTCTGGCCCCTAAACATGGAAAGGCCAAGCCCTGTTTCACTAATGAGCACAGACCTGGTGCAGACAACACTGATGATCCTGGGTATTTCACTGCTGAGGGGACACAGACACAACATTTGATTTAAACCTTCACCACAAGTTACAGCAAACTCACAGCTGCCCAAGCATTTACAGCTCTGATGCTGAAGATCACGGACCCATTCTGGCTGAACTGTATTCACAGTCCAACTGCAGCAACCCTGCTCTGCATCACACTCTGAAATGGCCTGGAAGGAACTGGGTGAGAGAGCCTGGAAACCATGGAACACCACTGAGACTGTCATGCCAACACCTCTCCCAGACATACAGCTTGAGCAAGTATTCCGACCAAAGCACATCCTAAAGGAGCTGCTTTCCTAAAGGAAACCCCACCACGGGCAATGCCAGACCACAGCACGGGGCACCTGGGAGTCCCCAGCTACTAAGGGAGCTGGAACAAAAAAAAAAAAAAATCCCAGCAATAAAAACTAGGGATGGGCTTTGGTAGGGATTTCTCATTTTCCTGGAAAAATTCTACAAGAAAATTGTTTTGGCAGCATGGATCTGGGAGAAATCCTGCGCCGTTTGTAATTTTAGCAGGCAGAAGCCCAGTCCCAGCCACGGACTCCTGGACAAAAACAGTGGCCCTTTTCCATGGCAAACAAAACTCACCATCTCAGGTTCCTGATATCAGTTTGTAGGAGGTCTTTGGCACTCCAACTGCAGCCAGAGTCTCGGGTTGGGGCAGCTTCTGTCTGGGAGAAATCCAGCTCCTTTCATACCTGCCGCACAGATCAACCTGACAGGGGAAGGATGGTGACCAGAGCCCCCCAGGGCAGCACAGACACACCTGACAGGGGAGGGATGGTGACCAGAGCCCCCAGGGCAGCACAGACACACCTGACAGGGGAAGGATGGTGACCAGAGCCCCCCAGGGCAGCACAGACACACCTGACAGGGGAAGGATGCTCACCTGTCCCCAGGATCTCCATGGCAAGAGTCCAACCACAGCAGCAGCGTTTGCCAGTCCAGGCAGGCAGAACACAGCAGCAACCAAAATCTCCCCACCGAGGACAGCATGGATCAACTTCCCAGGATGGGAAGGGCTGCTGGAAAGGGCAGGACGGGGCTGCACTGGGACAGAAGCAGAGCAGGAACCCAGCAGGCTGTTACAGCCCTGCAGCACAGCCAGACAAGTGCTCCAGGCTGCAATCACCACCATTTACAGCCCTGAAAACTCACCATCCTACCCACCACAGCAGCTGCAGCAGAGATTCAAGTCCGCCCTGCAATGGCCAGAGACGAGAACAACTTCAGGGCATTTCTCCCCCAAGAAAACACAAATGAAATATTGAAACAACAGCTGAGCATTGAAAAATCACCCCAAAAAATCACCTCGCCTGTCCAGAGCAGCCCAAGGGCTTCTTTTACAGCTCCCCAGGCCTGGCCAAAGCCCCAGGGGCACAGGAACAACCAATTCTCAGAGTAGCTACAGAAGCACCAACAGATTCCATCCATTGTTCTGCAGACAACAAATCTGTTTAACTACTGTGCACTTGCATTGATGGTGTGGGAGGGTCAATTCAGCTTCCGTGGATGCTGAAACACAAAACATAAAAAGAAAATTAATCGTTCCCACAAAACTAAAAGAAAGAAAACTCATTAAAAATTACGCCATTCCTCAGAAAATGCCTTTTTCATTTTGAACTTAGCGCCCTAGAATTTAAACAAACATTAAAAACAGAAAACACACCAGATGGACAAGAGCATCTGATCATGGACAAACCTTCAGACTCACATGGTTCCGGAAAATGATTTATCCAAGCCTTTTTGCCTCATCCCGAGCCCTTCCTCACCCTTAGGAATCTCGGTGGCTGCCCTGGGATCTCTCCTTGCATCCCCTCGGGCAGTGACCCGGGTGTGGCAGCAGGAGGAACAACGACCTTATTTTCCTGTTAATGTGGAGACAGAACAGAGGTAAAAGGACACATTTGAAAAACAATGAGCTCATCACTCGCTCGGCTTTAGCAACAAGTCCACTAATGTTACAGCACTGAACATTATTTTAACTAAAAAATATTTTCAACTAAAGTGCCTTGATGGCATCGATAGCATCATGCTCAAGGTTCACCTTGTCAGCCACCAACAGTCACAGCAGAGCTCAGAACATCTGGGAAACTCGCATGGCCACACACCTGGAAAAACTGCCCCAAAAATATCACTTCACCCAAAAGGGGATTGCAGAACAAGCAGACATGTCTCCCACCTTGCTGAGATAATTTTGTGCAGTTTGTACTTCTTAAACTACATCTCCAAATCACACCAAAACCTTTCCTTTATTTCCATTATGCCATTATTAGCAGAAAAACTGGAATTATTTTGAGGCTTGTATCTGATTGGGTTGACATTTTCCTTGGAAGAGCCTCACAAAGAACCTAAAATCCATCTCCAAATCACACCAAAAACTTAGCTTAATTTCCATGAGGTCAATAATACAATAAAACTTATTTTTGAAGCTTGCACCTGATTTGTTTGACGTTTTCCTCGGAAGAGCTCAGCAAAGAAAAGCTCTGCTCTGCCTCTCCCAAGTGCTTCTGACACAACTTCAGTTTCTTCCCTGTGGATGACAAGAGAAATTCCAATTTAAACAGCTAAAGATGAATTTCTGATGGAAAACCTTGAAAAACTGCCCCAAAAAAACCACCTCACCCCAAAGTGGGATTGGAGGAACAAGCAGTCATTTCTTCCACCTTGCAGAGATAATTTTGTGCAGTTTGTACTTCTTAAACTGCATCTCTAAATCACACCAAAACCTCACCTTTAATTCCATCAGGTCAATATTAGAGAAAATCTTATTTTTGAATTAATTTTGAGGCTTGTACCTGATTTGTTTGACGTTTCCTCTGAAGAGCTCAGCAAAGAAAAGCTCTGCTCTGCCTCTCCCAAGTGCTCCTGACACAACTTCAGTTTCTTCCCTGTCTGGCCCCTAAACATGGAAAGGCCAAGCCCTGTTTCACTAATGAGCACAGACCTGGTGCAGACAACACTGATGATCCTGGGTATTTCACTGCTGAGGGGACACAGACACAACATTTGATTTAAACCTTCACCACAAGTTACAGCAAACTCACAGCTGCACAAGCATTTACAGCTCTGATGCTGAAGATCACGGACCCATTCTGGCTGAACTGTATTCACAGTCCAACTGCAGCAACCCTGCTCTGCATCACACTCTGAAATGGCCTGGAAGAACTGGGTGAGAGAGCCTGGAAACCATGGAACACCACTGAGACTGTCATGCCAACACCTCTCCCAGACATACAGCTTGAGCAAGTATTCCGACCAAAGCACATCCTAAAGGAGCTGCTTTCCTAAAGGAAACCCCACCACGGGCAATGCCAGACCACAGCACGGGCACCTGGGAGTCCCCAGCTACTAAGGGAGCTGGAACAAAAAAAAAAAAAAATCCCAGCAATAAAAACTAGGGATGGGCTTTGGTAGGGATTTCTCATTTTCCTGGAAAAATTCTACAAGAAAATTGTTTTGGCAGCATGGATCTGGGAGAAATCCTGCGCCGTTTGTAATTTTAGCAGGCAGAAGCCCAGTCCCAGCCACGGACTCCTGGACAAAACAGTGGCCCTTTTCCATGGCAAACAAACTCACCATCTCAGGTTCCTGATATCAGTTTGTAGGAGGTCTTTGGCACTCCAACTGCAGCCAGAGTCTCGGGTTGGGGCAGCTTCTGTCTGGGAGAAATCCAGCTCCTTTCATACCTGCCGCACAGATCAACCTGACAGGGAAGATGGTGACCAGAGCCCCAGGCAGCCAGACACACCTGTATGGGGAAGGAGGTGCCAGAGCCCGGCAGCAAGAACCTGACAGGGGAAGGATGGTGACCAGAGCCCCCCAGGCAGCACAGACACACCTGACAGGGGAAGGATGGTGACCAGAGCCCCCCAGGGGCCACAGACACCGTAGGGAGGGATGGTGACCAGAGCCCCCGGAGCACAGACACTGACAGGGGAAGATGGTGACCAGAGCCCCCAGGGCAGCACAGACACACCTGTACGGGGAGGATGGTGACCAGAGCCCCCAGGCAGCCGCACCTGAAGGAAGATGACCAGACCCCCAGGGCGCACAGACACACCTGTATGGGAAGGATGGTGACCAGAGCCCCCCAGGCAGCACCAGACACACCTGCAGGGGAAGGATGGTGACCAGAGCCCCCCAGGGCAGCACAGACACACCTGACGGGAAGGATGGTGACCAGACCCCCCAGGGCAGCACAGACAACCTGACAGGGGAAGGATGTGTGACCAGAGCCCCCAGGCGCACAGACACACCTGACGGGGAAGGATGGTGACCAGAGCCCCCCAGGCAGCACAGACACACCTGTATGGGGAGGATGGTGACCAGAGCCCCCCAGGGCAGCACAGACACACCTGAAGGGGAAGGATGGTGACCAGAGCCCCCCAGGGCAGCACAGACACACCTGACAGGGAAGGATGGTGACCAGAGCCCCCCAGGGCAGCACAGACACACCTGACAGGGGAAGGATGGTGACCAGAGCCCCCCAGGGCAGCACAGACACACCTGACAGGGGAAGGATGGTGACCAGAGCCCCCCAGGGCAGCACAGACACACCTGACGGGGAAGGATGGTGACCAGAGCCCCGGGCGCACAGACACACCTGTATGGGAGTGGTGACCAGAGCCCCCAGGCAGCACAGACACACTGACGGGGAGGATGGTGACCAGAGCCCCCCAGGGCAGCACAGACACACCTGACAGGGAAGAGGTGACCAGACCCCCAGCACCAGACCACCTGAGGGGAAGGATGGTGACCAGAGCCCCCCAGGGCAGCACAGACACACCTGACAGGGGAAGGAGTGACCAAGCCCCCAGGGCAGCACAGACACACCTGACAGGGAAGATGGTGACCAGAGCCCCCCAGGGCAGCACAGACACACCTGACAGGGGAAGGATGGTGACCAGAGCCCCCCAGGGCAGCACAGACACACCTGTATGGGAAGGATGGTGACCAGAGCCCCCCAGGGCAGCACAGACACACCTGTAGGGGAGGGATGTGACCAGAGCCCCCCAGGGCAGCACAGACACACCTGTATGGGAAGGATGGTGACCAGAGCCCCCCAGGCAGCACAGACACACCTGAGGGGGATGGTGACCAGAGCCCCCCAGGGCAGCACAGACACACCTGACAGGGGAAGGATGGTGACCAGAGCCCCCCAGGGCAGCACAGACACACCTGTATGGGGAGGATGGTGACCAGAGCCCCCAGGGCAGCACAGACACACCTGACAGGGAAGGATGGTGACCAGAGCCCCCCAGGGCAGCACAGACACACCTGCAGGGGAAGGATGGTGACCAGAGCCCCCCAGGGCAGCACAGACACACCTGTATGGGAAGGATGGTGACCAGAGCCCCACGCACAGACCACCTGATGGGAGGGATGGTGACCAGAGCCTCCAGGGCAGCACAGACACACCTGACAGGGGAAGGATGGTGACCAGAGCCCCCCAGGGCAGCACAGACACACCTGACAGGGAGGGATGGTGACCAGAGCCCCCCAGGGCAGCACAGACACACCTGTATGGGAAGATGGTGACCAGAGCCCCCCAGGCAGCACAGACACACCTGACAGGGGAAGGATGCTCACCTGTCCCCAGGATCTCCATGGCAAGAGTCCAACCACAGCAGCAGCGTTTGCCAGTCCAGGCAGCAGAACACAGCAGCAACCAAAATCTCCCCACCGAGGACAGCATGGATCAACTTCCCAGGATGGGAGGGCTGCTGAAAGGGCAGGACGGGGCTGCACTGGGACAGAACAGAGCAGGAACCCAGCAGCTGTTACAGCCCTGCAGCACAGCCAGACAAGTGCTCCAGGCTGCAATCACCACCATTTACAGCCCTGAAAACTCACCATCCTACCCACCACAGCAGCTGCAGCAGAGATTCAAGTCCGCCCTGCAATGGCCAGAGACAGAACAACTTCAGGCATTTCTCCCCAAGAAAACACAAATGAAATATTGAAACAACAGCTGAGCATGAAAAATCACCCCAACAAACACCTCGCCTGTCCAGAACAGCCCAAGGGCTTCTTTTACAGCTCCCCAGGCCTGGCCAAAGCCCCAGGGGCACAGGAACAACCAATTCTCAGAGTAGCTACAGAAGCACCAACAGATTCCATCCATTGTTCTGCAGACAACAAATCTGTTAACTACTGTGCACTTGCATTGATGGGTGGGAGGGTCAATTCAGCTTCCGTGGATGCTGAAACACAAAACATAAAAAGAAAATTAATCTTTCCCACAAAACTAAAGAAAGAAAACTCATTAAAAATTACGCCATTCCTCAGAAAATGCCTTTTTCATTTTGAACTTAGCGCCCTAGAATTTAAACAAACATTAAAAACAGAAAACACACCAGATGGACAAGAGCATCTGATCATGGACAAACCTTCAGATCACATGGTTCCGGAAAATGATTTATCCAAGCCTTTTTGCCTCATCCCGAGCCCTTCCTCACCCTTAGGAATCTCGGTGGCTGCCCTGGGATCTCTCCTTGCATCCCCTCGGGCAGTGACCCGGGTGGCAGCAGGAGGAACAACGACCTTATTTCCTGTTAATGTGGAGACAGAACAGAGGTAAAGGACACATTTGAAAAACAATGAGCTCATCACTCGCTCTGCTTTAGCAACAAGTCCACTAATGTTTACAGCACTGAACATTATTTTAACTAAAAAATATTTTCAACTAAAGTGCCTTGATGGCATCGATAGCATCATGCTCAGGTTCACCTTGTCAGCCACCAACAGTCACAGCAGAGCTCAGAACATCTGGGAAACTCGCATGGCCACTCACCTCGAAAAACTGCCCCAAAAATATCACTTCACCCAAAGGGGATTGGAGGAACAAGCAGGCATGTCTCCCACCTTGCTGAGATAATTTTCTGAAATTTGTACTTCTTAAACTACATCTCCAAATCACACCAAAACCTTTCCTTTATTCCATTATCCATATTAGCAGAAAAACTGGAATTATTTTTGAGGCTGTATCTGATTGGGTTGACATTTTCCTTGGAAGAGCCTCACAAAGAACCTAAAATCCATCTCCAAATCACACCAAAAACTTAGCTTAATTTCCATGAGGTCAATAATACAATAAAACTTATTTTTGAAGCTTGCACCTGATTTGTTTGACGTTTTCCTCTGAAGAGCTCAGCAAGAAAAGCTCTGCTCTGCCTCTCCCAAGTGCTCCTGACACAACTTCAGTTTCTTCCCTGTGGATGACAAGAGAAATTCCAATTTAAACAGCTAAAGATGAATTTCTGATGGAAAACCTTGAAAAACTGCCCCAAAAAAACCACCTCACCCCAAAGTGGGATTGGAGGAACAAGCAGTCATTTCTTCCACCTTGCAGAGATAATTTTGTGCAGTTTGTACTTCTTAAACTGCATCTCTAAATCACACCAAAACCTCACCTTTAATTCCATCAGGTCAATATTAGAGAAAATCTTATTTTGAATTAATTTTGAGGCTTTTACCTGATTTGTTTGACGTTTTCCTCTGAAGAGCTCAGCAAAGAAAAGCTCTGCTCTGCCTCTCCCAAGTGCTCCTGACACAACTTCAGTTTCTTCCCTGTGGATGACAAGAGAAATTCCATTTAAACAGCTAAAGATGAATTTCTGATGAAAATACGAGATACTCCAGAAGAGAGGAGAGACTCGTTTGATCACCAAACACCAAATAAAGCATTTGATTGCTTTAGATAAGCAGTGGCACAGCAGTGACAGGGATTTTTCTTATTTTCCTGAGAAAATCCTAGGAGAAAATCATCCTCAACTGTTCATTGCATGAAATCAACACTAAACAAACCAATTTGGGACACCCAAGAGCAGCTCTCACTAAAACTCCACTGGGAATTCTCCTTTGGGCTGACCCTAACCACCTCGGCCCACAGGGATTGCAAAGAAAAACCCAAAGGAACAATTCCCCCATTTAATGCTGAGTATTAAATAAAATAAATGAATAATAGCAGAGCAAAGAGACAGCACTGATGCAAACAGCTCTGGGAACACCTCCTGCAGATTGTCACACTCCTGTAGGACTGAAAGCTAAACAGAAGCTCCATCTAAAACTTACAGAATCAAACACAGCCAGTAAAATTCTGTGATTCTGTGAAGAGAAACAAAGAGGTAACAAAGGACAACACCAAACAAGCCTCACAAAACAGGAACTCATCAAGCTGGGACTCACAGAAACTCCCCCCAACTCCATTTTGCTGCCTCTCTTTGCCAGGGCACCCACAAGTTCTTGTTTAGAACTTGCCAGGGAGCTGGAGAGAAGAAAACCTGCAATTAGTTTCTGTGCAGTGGGGCCACAGGCTTTGGGTTCAGCCTCCTGGAAACAGAAGCAGACACTCTCACCCTGCTGGGGCTGACTGGACCATTCTCTGCTCTGCTCTCACAAACCCCTCAGCACTGCAGGCACAACCCCACAAAAGAAAGCAGTTTATCCATAGGGGATGCTCCAGAAATAAAACCAAACAGAAACAAAAAACATAAGAAAATCCTATACGTTAGGAAAACCTTAACATATCCCCAAAGAACTCAAAAAGCCATTGAGAATGGGAAATATTCCCAAGCCAGACAAAAGCACCAAACACTGGGCCCAGGACACAAAGTTCTGGGTGCAAAGCTGTGAAAAACAAGGTTCACTTTCTTGGAAAAAACTTAGAAGTTTAAAAAAGAATAATAAAAAAAAATAGACAGGAGATACAAAAGCAAAATTCAATTTCTCTGCCCAGGGTGCCTGCACAGGGCCAATTAGCACACCTGTCAACAAAAAGTTTGTTCCTTAAAAACATCAGCCTGTTGCTTATTTAAAAATTCACATGCACGATTCAAACATTCCTTTTGAGGGTGAATTTCTTTGTTCAGTTTCAACTCCCCCCCAGCCATTTTATCTGGTGGATCTGTCTGTGGGTGGCTCCATTCCATCCAATAGCACAGGTCCCATAAATTCTTCTCCCAGGGTTCTTTATTTGAATAAATACTTGATAACACAAGTTCAATAGTTTCATGCAGGATGCAGGACCCCTTCCTTCTGGTTTGTCAGTTTTACAGAAAAAAAAATCAGTCTTCTACTTTTAACACTATGTTACAATCAAAAATATCCATTCACCACGTTTCTAAACTCTATTAATAAAATAAAATACAATACAACCTTCCTACATTCTACATACAGCGTTCATTTAAATATTTGCAAAAAGCCAACTATATACTGTGCATTTATAACAATGTCATCACACCTCATGACAAAACTGAGATAAGGAAAAAAGTTCCTCCAGCAAGAAAGGTTAAATACCCCTTGCCCAGGGACAAAAGCCCCAAAAACATACCACCAACCCAAACCAAACAAGCCCCAGGCTGTTCTGAGTTTTCATTGGATGTCCACCACCTTCCAGACTAGGGACATCTAAGGAAAGGCTCACACTCCTTTCCCAACTCCTCTGTCCCTTCCCTTCCCCTCAGGCATCCTTGTTCTGCCTGGGGCTGAGGCCACCTGAAAGCCTTGGAAAAGAAAAACTTAAGCTGGCAGAAATAACATTACTCAAAAGCTGCCTCTGTTTCCAATAAATCTCTTACAAACTCGATGGCAACTTCCACAGAAATTTTATTATTACAGTCACTTCATAAATCAGCCAAGAACACAAACCTCAAAAGGCCGTTTCTCCCTGCTGTGTTCTCAAGTTAAAGCTAATTAAATCTTTAGTATCATGTGAACTCCATCATGTAAGCAGATTAGAGAGCTTTCCCTGCAAGGGTTTTAGTTTGCAACTTCCACCCTCAGCAGGGAGTCTGAAATAATAAAAAACAGCCTGGTAACTCTGTCCCCTTATCCCTCTGCCCAGGGATGCAGGGATCCAGCTCCTGGAAAAAGAGCACAACTTGTCAAACACAAAACTATAAATCTAGAGTCTTGCGTTACCCGAGGGCAACAAGGGTTTATATGTGAAAGCAATACAATTGATGCCCAAGATAAATGCCTAGACACTGAACAAAGCTTTTGCCATTTTGAAATGCATCCAAACACAGCCCCCAGCAGGCCCACACACCACAAAGAGATTAAAGGGGGAGAAACAAAGGCAGGAAAGCCTCTGTGCTTCTCCCTAGAGCACACATCCCCTCTTACCTGCACAAACACGAGGATCAGCATAATCTGATTTACAGAAGAGCTTCTCAAGGTAATTTTCCAGCACAGAGCAAAACTCTTCATGCTTCCTCCACCTGAGCCATAGGAAACTACAAGCAAATGGAAAACTGAGACAGAATATACAGGAAAAAAAACCCTAATTCGGCACCAAAAAAGACCAGAAACAAGCCAAACTACAATAACTTTTGTCTCCCAACCCCACACACGAAAAGGCCGTGGTTTCTGAAGCAAACTCCACAGAACAACAGCCCCTGAACCCACCACAGCTGTACCTGTTCGCCTATGATTTAGACATACCTAAATACAGTCCCACCACACCGCACCTTATGGAGAAGTAAATGAATAGGAAATAAATGAATATGTTCTCACTGCAATAAATAGCCTGAAAAGCGCACACCCACACAACAATCCGAAGACTTCCACATCAAGCCCATAAATGAGCGGCCGCCAATTTTGGGACCCTTTTGGACCCCCTCTCGGCTCGTGATTGGAGAGCTCGCTGAGGCAGCGGCAGCGCTGATTGGACAGAGGGCCCCGGGAACCGCCCCGCCCCGGCTCCGCCCGAGTCCGGCCCCGCTCCCCGGCTCCGCCCCGAGCCCCGCCCCGATCCCCCCGCGCCGCCCCTCGGGCCGGCGCTGAGGGCCCGGCTCCGCCCCGGCTCCACCCCCGGCCGGCGCTGAGGGCCCGGCTCCGCCCCCGGCTCCACCCCCCGGCCGGCGCTGAGGGCCCGGCTCCGCCCCCGGCTCCAACCCCGGCCGGCGCTGAGGGCCCGGCTCCGCCCCGGCTCCGCCCCCGGCCGGCGCTGAGGGCCCGGCCCCGCCCCGTTCCCCCGGTCCACGCTGTGGTGAGTGTTGGTCAATTTCTTTACTTTCCAAGTCCAGTGACACTCCCAGCATGGGCTGTGCTCTGCTGGAGGAGCCGTTTGTGCCTCCTCAGCCTGTGGCAGTGAGCACACAGGGAAGCTCAAGGCAGATTTCCTGAGATCTGTGTTCCCCACGTCACAGAAATCTAAGGGATTTGAGGAGAAATCGAAGGAATTTGAGGAGAAACCTAAGGAATCCACGTATTAAATTTGCTATGGAGGCACTCGGCTCCTATGCCAACAATTTTGCACTCCCGGGATGATGCTCCCCTCTATTGGAGTGCCTGGATGTGATGGATTATTACTTGGAAACCAGGCAGAGGAGCTGTGCATGCAGCGCTTGGATTTTGACTTTGCCCCGAGATCCTTGCCTCCCTGCCAGCCCTTGCTGTTAGTAACGATTCCAAAGGAAAAATTGTAAATGAAGGCTAATGATGGCTGGGGAATTTCCTTAGGAATTATGAACCTCACACATACGGAATTTTGGAAGTGGATCCGATTTCAGCCTTGTACACCTGCAGGAGAAGAGGGATCCAGTGTGTCAGACAATGAGGTGTCCAGGGAAGGAGCAGCAAATCCCCCTCTGCCCCTGCTGTCACACTCAGAGTGGCAGCCACAGGTGAGATGTAAAGGACGAAGAGGAGACACACAGCAGGTGAGACAGCCACAGGTGAGTGCTGTTAGGATAATGAAGTCACACGGCAGTGCCACGTGAGGGCAATTAAGGAGAACAATGAGCAACCAGGGCAGCCACAGGTGAGGGCTGTTAGGATAAGGGGGGCTGCTTTAAAAGGGGACCCTCAGCTCACTCCGCCTTGGAGCTCCTGGAGAAGGGACCTTTGCCATGTGTTCCTGTGAGTGTCGCCTGGAAGGACGGTGAGAGCATCTCGTTAGATTTGGGGGTGCGCTTGGATGTGCAGCTTTGCTCAAAGGAGGTGCCGAGGAACGACCCTTTGTGCCGGCTGAACAGGTAAGTCAGTGGGGGTTTTACGGGGAGCTTTTCTCTTTTCTATTTTCAATTTTGCTTTGTTAATCCCTCTGCTGCTGTCTTTGGGGACACGTGTGCCCGTGCCCTGCATTGTTTTGGGGTGGAATGTCGTAGCCGAGCATTGTTTTGGGGTGGAATGTCGTAGCCGAGCATTGTTTTGGGGTGGAATGTCGTAGCCGAGCATTGTTTTGGGGGGGATGTCGTAGCCGAGCATTGTTTTGGGGGGGGATGTCGCAGCTGAGCGGGGCCGGGAGGCGGGAGCCCGGCACGGAGCTCTCTGCCCGCTCCGGTTTGGGCTCTGCCGGGACACCCCCGGCCCGGTACCGCGGGCGGGTGGGCGGGGGTCTCGTACAGGGCAGCCTCAGCCTGGCGGAGGGGCGGCTTTGGTACCGGGAGCTGGGTTCCGTTCTGTGCCGGGAGTGCGGGGCTGGCTCGGGCACCGAGCGCCTCCGCTCCTGGGTCTCCCTGGTCCTCCCCCACCGTGGAACGGCGCCAGCCCCGGAGCGAGTCCGGCATTGATGTTTTTCTTTTTTTTTTTTTTTTTTGTAGCTGACAAAGAGATAACAGCCCGCTGATAGCAGGAAATTCCTAGACGGCGAGACAGCCTTCTTTCACACCCGGCGTGGATTCTCATCCCCGGACATCCAAAAGATAAGGGGGGGCTACGGCTCACAGACGGGATGGAAGGAGGGTGGCGGGGGGGGGAGGACTTTTGAGTCAGATTTGTAGGGCTTGAAAGGTAAAGGACTTAAGGACTAGAGAGCATGCAGTGAAAAGGAGAGGTACAGGCTAGGATGCAAATTAGAGTACAG